>JAZHYW010025820.1:0-73380 GCA_037355805.1 Ixodes ricinus | reverse complement strand
TTTGACCCGCATGTGAAAATAGAGCGTGGCTACGATTCACCAAGCTCGTCCAAGTCAAGTGACGATATGCATTTGAACGGTTCTCCGTTTGCCTTCGACCCGCGGACATCGCCTCTAAGGGAACGACCCGCAGCCTCATCACCGATCCAGTGGATCCGCCGAGATGTGTACCCAGATGCCGCTTCGTGTACCTAGTTGCCGCTTCAGAGCCGAAATCTGCATCCTTTGCTTTGCAAGCGCACCTAGTTCAACCGGTGGCCGTCGCAGTTGTGTTTGAGCGAAACGGCATACGTTTGCTCGAAGCTATGGCTGTTTTCGAATAATATCCTGCTAAAAGGCGTGACTTTGTTTTTGCACACGCTTAGGAACTGCATTAAAAGAACCGTATTTCAGAAGGGTACAGTCTAGGAGACTATATAATTCGAAACAAAATACAAGACATATCCGTCGACCAACGCTTGTTA
Organism: Ixodes ricinus; assembly: GCA_037355805.1. Lineage (NCBI taxonomy): Eukaryota > Metazoa > Arthropoda > Arachnida > Ixodida > Ixodidae > Ixodes > Ixodes ricinus. The sequence continues at coordinate 72,916 of JAZHYW010025820.1, read as the reverse complement.
TCCAGACCATCCGACAAACCTTTGAGTTTTGTGACGTCACGCAGCAGCTACGGATGTCAGCCATTGACACTGGCGAAGTTCGGGGTGCAGTTTCGTACATACGCTCATGAAAGGTTTAATTAGTAAAGGGAGATCATATATCCAAATGAAAATGACGTTTGTCTACATGAAGGCTCCCTCGACGTAACGAGCGCAAAACACTTAAGTACTTCCGGTTTGGACCGGACAATCCCTCTAACGAAACTTTTAAGAAACGTTTGTTTCGGTTATTTATTGTTAATGATCGCGGTGCTGGTGAGGTAGGCTGACAGGCGACGTGGATTTGGCTGACGTGGTTGGCACCGCCGGTACATCGCACTGAAAAGGCAGAAAGCTTTCGAAGGAAAGAAGGCAGAAAAGAGTCCGCTTTTCTTTTAAAAGTTTTATAGCGAGAAATGTTTTTCGGGTCTTTCTGTTTCTGTTTCTGTTTTATTTTTACACCTTTTACGACTTGCGGTGGCTGAAATTCGATTTCAAAATCGTTTCATGGTTCCTTTAAAGGGGTACGGAAACGAAATGTTTCCACTTCTTTCTTTGCTTAGATGTGGTCCATGTTGTGCTGGCAGCCCAGAAACACTAACCTAGACTAGTGTTTCTGGGCTGCCGGCAGAAAAGTCGAGAAAACTAATTTTAAAACGAATTAACAAACTTCAAAATTGCTTCTGGTGGTGGTTTGTGAAGCTCCGTTGGAATGTCGCCACGTCATAAGTTCCTAAGAAGCAGTGCCAGTTCGCGGAAGTATGGCTCGTTCTTGGAGTTACTTAGTTCTCAGTGTGACTTGGCGGAGAACGCTAACGCGTTTCCTGCCTTGTATATGCTAATATGTTAAATTGCCCGTGCATTCCACACCGTCAAGATCGCCGTTTTTTGCAGAAGTTAGGTAGGAGCTTAATCTGAAGATCCTGGGACCTCTGCAAGGCTAACCCTACATCCCCCCCCCGCCAGATGCGCTGTGAATAGCGTTCTCAAATATGGCACCCAGTGGACACCTTATATGCATATCTTGCAGGCGCTTGCAGGTGTCGCCATTTCTAGGTACTGACGGTTATTTCTACTTGCTGGTTCCCTCGAGCTATTACTTCTGCGGTGTGAAACTAACACGGTAAACCGAGCGGTCGTGGCACATAAAATACCGACATGGGCGCAAATGACGTTAATGCCAAACTATGTATAGGGTGTACAGTCCTCGGATACTACTACTACAGGCGGCATTGTCACGTGCTGACGCCATCTAGCGGAAACGCTCGCAACTACAGTACCCTTGGCCGTGCAGGAACTATTGGCGTCACGAGCGCGATACCCATTGCACTTCTCGCTGACCGACTTTGAAGCAAGAGGTAGAGAGCTCGCGCTCACGTCGTTTCGTTTCCAGTGCTCCTTTTTAAGGTGCAACCCCACTATGCATTATATTTTGGTCCTTTTTTGACGTTTTTTTTAACTTTCTATCTATGTATCCTACAGTCATAAAGTTAATGTCAAATTAAAGAACTGTTCTTATTATACTTCAATGCCTCCATATTACGATTATTTTTAGTTGTTAGTTTATTATTCAGCTTTTGATAGACCACATTTTTCTAATATTGAAAAAAAATTATTTGTCATTTCAATTCATTTCATTTATTCGGTACCCGTAGCGTCTTTTGGCATTAGAGACCTACATACACAAAAGAAAACAAATTAACCGGTAATAACTTTCAACAACATTCTAAAACCTCCCGAGATCAAAAGGATTCCGACAGCATTTCGCGACATCCAAAGCACCTTTCGAATTTCGCGTCACTCAACGCACTCAGTCACAATTCGCGACATTAAAACAAATAAACGATACATGAAAACCTATCCCTCTGAGTACACCATGGCACCTATGCATAAAAATAATTATACTCTATATGTTAACTTCTGCCTGGTATTTATCTTTTACGCAATCATATCAATCAAATGAACCTACCGTATCTAAAATACTAAAAAAGGCATCGTTTGATAAAACCGAGGCAACAGTAGAAGGTAATTTGTTTTACTGGCACACCATTTTTGGAAAAAACGAACTCTTAAAAGCCGCAGTCTTGCACCTATATTCACGCACTTTATGAGTATGGTCCACACGCGCGGATAGGTAATATGGGGTAACAGGCAAGTTTCACGTGCGATGCCAGTCTGAGAGTGAAATATAGTGGAAAAACTTTTACCGAAACCTTGCTGTGCTGCATTCCAGTCTATTCCATTTCAACATTTGCCTTGAGCACGTTGCACTAAACTCTCTATGTTTTGAAGTTTTTTTTCTAAAACGTACCTAGCCACTTGGGGTTGAACTTTTAGACTATAGTTGGGGGTCCCACACGTAATCGCAAATAATAAGGTTGTGCTTGCCGAAACAATACGCGGACGAGGAGGTATACACGACGTTTAATATAGGTATCACGTTTGTTTTATATAATAAAAGGAGTTTATTTTCCAACAAAGTACAGGTTGGAGGGCGGCTTGGAAAAAAGCTGTTAGCACAGCTTGACTGGTCCCAAGCCCCACAACATCACGACATCAGCAGCAGCAGAACAGTAAAAAAAAAAAAGAAGAGAAAAAAAATCCTTGTTCCCGCGTAACCTGTAGAAAGTTAGCGTTCCCAAGGATTTCGAAGCTTTTGCAACGGTATAATTTACATGCCGATGCCGGCTCAACGACGATGTGAGGTAAACACCTGAAAACTTGTGATCTGAAACCTTTTTTAAACGAGCGTTGTTGATATCGCAAGAAGAACTGGCGGTTGTCTGTTTTCTATAAAAGCCATGTAGCACGGTTTTATCTAGGTTCAACTTCATTCGCCATTCGTCGCACCACGAATTTATAGTATCTTAATTCCTCTGAATTGTGAAATTGTCACTATAACATGCTACTTCATTATATTATATGTAATCGTCTGCGAACATTTTCATGCATGAAGTGACGGACTCATAATTACCATTTACGTAAATTAAAATTATTAAATGTCCTAAAACCGACCCCTGTAGGACTCCTCGTGGAAATAATGCGATTCTTGATTTACTCTCATTTACTACAACATATACTGGCGTCTTTCGTGCAAATATTCCGAAATGCAGGAGATAGCTTGATAATGAATATTATAATGTGATAAATTGTCTAGCAATAACTAGTAAGGTACCACATCAAACGCTTTACTGAAGTCCGAGAAAACACAGTCGTCAGTTTTCCGGTTATCCATTGCCTCAGACAAATCGTGAGTAAACTCGGCTAACTGCGTGACGCAGGATAACCCCTCCGGAAGCCATGTTGTTTCGGAATCAACAATGAGTGGCCATCCACATGTGTAACTATTGTGGGAAACCTGGGGATCCCAAGCGTTAACTCAGGTTGCCCCTCTGCCAAATCGGAGTGGTCATTTGCACCGAGAAGAGGGCAACTGGCCACGCGAGCGGCGCTCCGCCGAGGATAAAGGGCCGTCGCAGCGTATGCGCGGGGCTCTTGGGATCGCGGTGCGGGTGATAACGGTCATTACATACATACGTGTTGTTGAACCTCCGTGCTGTGTCATTGCCCGAGACGGGTAGCAGGAAGAGAATTCCCACACAATAGACGTTACAAGGTGTGCTCTAGAATTTTACAAGAAACGCAAGTCATTGGAATAGGACGGTAATTTAAGATGTTATTACGAGGCCCATATTTATGGCCTGGTACGACAGAGGCTATCCTCCAATCATCTGGCAGGAATCAATCATTCAGCGACTTTTCAAAAATCATTTTCAGTGAGGGGGACACTGAACGAGCACAAGATTTTAGCAATGCTGTCAGCAGGCAATCAGGGCCAGCGGCCTTTAAAACATTTAAGCACTCTGATCACACTGCATACTTGAACCATATATTCTCGATGGGCAAGGTTCTATTCATGAAGAAGTACAGCTGGCGGTGGTATTATTTGCAAAGCCCGATGAAAACACAGAACTGAAGTAAGTGTTAAAACATTCTGCCCTTTGAGAAGCGTCAGTGATTACAACGTCATCTTTCACGAGAGACGGAATAGATACATTATCTCTTTTTTTATTCCTTTTTACCTATTTGCAAAATGCTTCAGGGTTCTCTTTCATTTGAGGATGAAGTGACTCAAAGATATATTGCCACACGCGTCGCCAAGCGAGCGCGTGCGTGGCCGAAGTGGTTAGCGTGCTTGGCTCTCGCGTGAAGGATTCTTTCATTTATTCTTTCTACTTGGTGTTATCGTAAGTCCGAGAACCTTCTCGTCCGATTTAGTTACGAATGTTCTACGAGCCGAACGTTCTAGGCCGAATGTTCCAGAAGCCCGCCCGTGTACAAAAGGGGCTCCGCGTGGCAAGCCGCAGTCAGTCTCGCCCCAGCGCTCGATCCTGCTGTTTCGCCGACATCGACGCCTGCGTCGATGTCGGCAGACTCGGCACATCTCGATGCTTTGGTCACTGGTTTATCACATTAAGTTTTCTAATATTTTCAGCTGACGGATTTTTTTTTTAAAGCGCGATAGATTTTTTGTTTTCGCTGTATCAACTTGCGTAGCTGTTTTGTAAACCATGGCTTACTTTTATTACGTCTTCTGATCAAAATCCGTGAAGGAAAAAAACAATCTTGCAATTCCAAAACCTTTATCTTAAAAAGTACCCAAAAGTTCGGTTCAGGGATGGGATTCTGCAAGTGTTTCAAAAATAACAATATATGCATTCAGTGCAACATTGATTTCAGGAATGTTAGCTTTTTGTAATTATAAATACGTCGACTTCCACTATCACACATTTTTACATGCTCCAAATTCATTTCACAATACTGTGTCTAACTAAAACAATAAGAAGCACTAAGGTTTGAGAAAATTTAATTATGATACATTTATATAAAAAAACATTATGATGAAGTCTGGTTATATACTGTATATGTTTGTGCAATTTTGATTAAAGGCTGCCTTCTCCTAGTCTTGACTCTCATAAAACAGTCGTTTCTCCTGCTCAAGCGGGAAGTAATAAAATCTTTTGATATATTAGATGCTAATTCTGTCTAAAAACGTAGGTAAGTTTGGCATAAATATTTGTCTATGTTAGCATCATCTCATGAAAGCTGAGAAACATCTAGGAATTCAATACGGAATACTTGTTATTTTTTCGCTGAAATAAAAACAAAACACAAAAGTGGCGAGTCTCAAACTAAAGGGGTCCCTCTACTTTTCTACAACCAGGCCCTTGGAGCTTTTCATTCGGTCCTGAGTACAGCGAACAGGTTCACGAGAGGTCACCACTGCGCAGGGCGCCAAAAATGCTTTTGTGTTTGAGGCCGCGTGCAACGATATTGGGTATTAATATTTCTCCCTTTACACAAGCTTACTAGCAGTAGAGGGACTTAAAGTCAATAGATCCTGGGAAAGCAGTACCATTGCCTTCTCTGCATGATAGTTAGTTAGACACAAACAGAAACTAATATACAGACCGCCAAACCTCGCAATGTGGTTGGCTGATCGGTTGCCGTGGCAATAGCCATTTCGGCCTTTTCAGATCTTCGAAGCTTCTAAAGGGTCGTTAAGTTCTAAACCAGTCGCGCCAAGATCGCTATAGAGATTCACCGTACTCAAACTATTCCCCGTCAGTATAAGCGTCTTTTGCAATGTGTATCCAATCAACTAATTATGGTAACGTCAGCAGATCTCTTATTGTAATATTGTTGTTCTTGCGTATTTAAAGACAGGAAAATTATTTTTAAATGCCACCAAGCACCGAAGCCGCATGCAGCCGGCGTGTGGATAGCAAAATCTCGGTATACAAGGAATGTCTTTATAAAGCAACCTGTCACCGGGAATTGGGATCGGCTCACCAAAAACGAAGAGGTCGAAGAGAAACTGCTTATTCTAAGAACCAAGACGGCGACCATACGTTGAGCGTGGCTCTACTTTTCCGGGATCCCTTGACTTTAGTGGGTTCTAGAGTACCTCAATGTCCTTTTGTTTATAGCAACATTGGTTTGGGAAAGGCGTTTTAGGCTAATTCAGGTATGGGGCCAGATACTTCACCCCCGAAAATTCCAAGACCAACCGGAGAAAGGGGGGGGGGGGGTGCAGTACAGGGGTGGCCAGAAAGACATGGGGTTATAGCCGCAGACAAAACTACAGAAGTTCAGAGAGCCACAGAAAAAAAGGGGCGGGAAAGGGGGGGGGGGGAAGAGGGTGCTACTTTTAACTAGAAACGATGTGGAGTGAACAGTCCTTTCAAAAGGGGACAAGTATAATTGTCGACTAGAACAAACAACGCCAGGCAGCAGAACGTTGCTTCAACCGCTAAGCAAAGATTAATGCACGGTCTGCTAGACAGCCACTGCCCCTGACGCCCGTTACGCGTATAAAGTTCGAAATTCTTTCTAAGTCAATAAAAGAAACAGGGTCACTGGGCAGATCTATGGGTCAAAAAGCAGTCCATTCGCATGTACTTAGTGTAGTACAAGGCTGCCAGGTTGTGAGCTTTTCTTTTAAATTCTAGAACTCCTTTCGACTTGGGGACACAGGGGACACAGGAGGGGAAGCGGGCACGCTTGCCAGGAAGCCGCGAGCCGCACTTGAACCGCGCAGAGCCGCATGCGGCCCGCAGTTTGGTTACCCCTGCTTCAGTATATTAGCAAAAAAATAAAAGAAAAAGAAAGGAGGTCTTATGTTGTAAAGCAGTCTATTCTCCCAGCGACACCTCAGGGCTTTTCTAGAGAAGTGGCTTCGTGCTCTGCTTTTTGTAAGCTCGCCGTTTTTCCACTAACATCCTGTTTTTTTCACTTTGGGCTTACAAGTGATCTTACAAGATTTAAAACGCTAACGTGCTGGCAGTTTTTAATACAACAAGGGCAATCACACTGTCGTTACCCTGTCGCATAATTCACTAGGCTCACCAGTCATGGAAACAAATGTCTCCTCATGCGGCAGTTTTTAATTGTCGTTCCGGTTGATTTACGCGAGAAAGGGCTGAGAAGCATATCTTTAGACGAAGCAATGATCAGTCCAAACGAAAACAGAATATTACACATTATGTGAACACGTTATACGAGCGGAGCTCTTTTTCGAGCGGAAATGAATCCACGATATGAAACTACTACTTATGGCACAGCGCTCTACGCATGTGAACGGGGGCTCGCAGCCTGCGGCTCGATGCCGCGGGATGCTTGCGGGTCGCGCCCCAGCGAGTCGCTGAGCCGTGTGTTTGAGACCCCTGGTTTAGGGTGATGACATTATTTGTAGTGCCCAATGCCGACAGCACGCGCTTACAAAGCAAAATACAAAAAAAATCGCATTATACAAAGCAGTCAAGTCAACGCCAAAATTACGTACCGGTAAACGTTTTTTTTCACGTGCTCCAGAACAAAAAAATAAAAAAGCGTCCGGAACAAAATTGCCAGATGTCATCAACCAAAGCAAAACGCGCATGAGGACACCCTAGTGGGACCTAGAGCCACTAACGGAGCCACGCTTAGAGTATCGGCACTCTGTTCTCGATATTCTTGTGGGCGCCGCCATCTTGGTGCGTAGCACAGAGCAGACGCAACTGCCGATCGCCATGATTCAAAAGTGCGACTTCCTCGGCGTTAGATTCGGTGTTTGGAAGCTCGAGTAATATTGCTTTGCTCTGTCGTAAACTGTTTAAAACATTTGTGGAGGACAGAAAAGCGTTTCGTGGGGATTTCAGATAAAGCCTCAGATAACTGACAACCATGATTTTCAGCCACAAGATGGGTAAGTGCCGTTACTCTGAAGCGTAGCATATGAGAGGGGCCCTAATGGGCTCCAATGTACTCGCACGCGAATCCACTGACCACGGCCAGGGTGCCTCAATATTCAAGATGACATTCTTTCTAATAGTACCCGATGACAACAGCACGCGCTTACAGGGAAACTGCAACACTTGTACAAGGTACTCAAAAAAATATTTAAGTTACTGAATATCAGGCAAGAAAATAACTCAGTAGAGTACTAAATACCCAAATTTGATAAGTATTTGAGTAGAGTACTTGATGCTACATAAAATTAACTTGTCACTTCCAATATACTCTCAAGTTACCAGTTCTTACTAAAACAAAAAAGTTTCATACAAGAATAAGTTTCCCCTTCCTACAATCACTGTGTGAGAAAAGGTGTACTCTCGCCCCCAACCTTCACCCAGAGGCGTGTCGGAGGATTATCTTGGGTGGAATGGAAAAAAAAATAATGTCGTTTACAATTCTTTTGTAATGCCCATTTGGTGCGCAGCTTATGAGGAGAGGAGGAAGGGTACGGAGGGAGGGTAAAAAGAGGAATTTTCCGGTAAATTCCCCCGCTAAATTTAGCGGGGAAATTTCACGAGTTAAAGTTGGCAGAAACATTTCCCCGCCAAGTTTAGCGGAAAATTTCCTCCCTAAATTTGGCGGCAAAATTTCCCCGCTAATTTTAGCGGAACAAATTGCGCGCTAAATTCGGCATAAATAATTTCCCCGCTAAATTTAGCGGAAATATTTTACGCCAAAGTTAGGCGCCGTCTGACATCATGGTGTGACGTCACACGTGACATCACGCGTGACCCTCGTGACGTCACACGTGACGTCATTATGGGAAACGTCCCATAATGGAAAGCGCGGTTAAGGTTGACTGCGACCGGACGGCGACGGCGCTCAAACCGGAAACGGGCGCCCAAGAGCTGAGCTCTAAAACGCCATTAGGAAGAAGTAGAGTGCCTCTTTGTGCTAACTGGGGCGAAATATAAGCCACCATGGCCACAAAAGCGATGTCTCCGGAGCTGAATCTAGGTCACCGTCGACGTTCTTCCGAAAAAGGTCGGAAAAAACTTACGAATAACTTAAGAAGTGAGCACAAGTTACTCGTAAAAATATATTTAAGTTGGGGTGCGGAGTACTGCCTTCTTAAAGTATTTGCAAGAAACCAAGTTATTCTCAAAAGTATTTAAGATACAGTAACTTGAGTAGTGTATTTAAAGGAGCGGTGCAACGATACTCAATTGGAATGTTTTTCTCTTTACACGAGCTTACTGGCACACCTGGGACTCAAGGATACTCACACGCAACGCCACTGGCCAAGAAACTCCTTTGTTGCGGTGTAATTTCAAGGACAAAATCGATCATTTTCATTCAATCTCTCCTTTGCAAAATTTGATGACGTAACGTGGGGATCGCAGCACACCCATATGACGATATTTGAATGCGGTTCATAGATTGGACCCGAGCATTGCGTGGGCACTCGATTTGGGCTCGTGATAATTACTAGCTCGAGAAGCATTCGGGTAGTGGCCCGTGTCCAATCGCTGCAACGACGACAATAGCCGAGCCATAACAATGCCTGGAACTCAGCGCGTGTCCTGTGCTTTGCCAACCCCAGCGCGTGGCTATGAGCAACATTGGCGGCATATAATCCGCTCCAGATCACGTGGCCGCTTGTTCTGGCTGCGAGTTGAGGGGGTGAACGCTGCTCGTTTTTCTTAAGTTTTTTTCTGGGACTTCTATTGCGTGGGGTGAAAAACGAACGCGTGTTTCATAGGTCATTAACGTCAGGGATCCGTTTTAAGCGGTATTTGCGGAAAGTACAAAAATTGTTGCATCGCCCTTTAGTTATGTACAAGTACAAGCAAGGGATATACCAAGAAATCACCGAAAACAAAATGTCGACTTATCGCAGTCGCCGCCAAGAGCGCGTGCAGGGAGATGCTCTTTCACGCACTTCGGAACAACAACAAAAAAGCGTTTGAAGCATAAGAGCTAGATGTCATCACACTAAGCAAAGCGCGGATGAAGACAGCCAACCACAGCCACTGACCAAGCAGCTTCTTTGTCACCGCGTAATGGCCCGACGCGAGCACAGCGCGAACATTCAGCATAGGCTCGTGGCAATCAATGCCTCGACATGAATTCGGGCAGTGATGTGCCCAATCGCTGAGATGACGGAAATAGCCGAACCGTAACCACCTTAGCACAGGCAATTCAACGCGTTCCCTGTGCTTTGCCAATCCTAGCGTATGGCGCCGAGAAACTGAGGGAGAAAAGGCGACGAGAGGGGAGGCGGGAGGACGTCCGAGCGCCGAGCTCTCACTGGAAGGAATAGTGGGTAGACAGAGAGCTCGATCTTTCTCTGTCTCTACTCACTCTTCGAACGCGTTCGGACGCGAATGCGGAACGCTGGACGCCGGCGTTTGGCAATCGAACGAGGTCCAAGACGAGATTCAGGGACGCTATCGCATTCCACAGCGTCCCCTGCGACTGTTCTATTTCGACTTTAATCGGCCATTTTGGAGCCGAAACAGGGGTTTCACAAATGCCGAGCCTCCTCTCCAGGGCGGACGCGCCGCGAATTACCACCGAAGTTACGACGCACCCAGGTCGGGGCGCGCTACCTGAAGTCACCGCGGCGAGACATGGATGTGGGTAATTTCAGATATGATCAACCATAGGGCTGCTGGCCGACATTTCTAAATCAACTGATGGTTTTATATGCTATTGTCTATTGTCTGGTATAAACGAAAGCACACTTAGGTTTCACCAGAAAAAATATTTGGAGACAGGAAAAATGGTAAGGCATGGAGAGGTGGACAGTTGCATTGATGCGCACTGATGGAGGTGTGCACGTTTGAAAGTGAATAACTAAAACGATAAAATTAGGAGAATTCTAATACATTTCAGAAACAATATTGATGTACAGTTTGCTTGTAATATATAGTAATCATATTGTTTTAAAGTGTATTTCTTTTTCTAAAAATTTCCAAACATGCCTGCTCGAACGACAGAAGTCCAAATTTGGAGGCCTGCATCTTATGAAATAATTTAATCATTTATCCTATACTTTTCAGATGGTATCCTACCTATATATGGCTATTATTTAAAAGAAATATACAAGGGATTGGGTGATACGATAGTCGGGATATATTTAGGCAAACATAGGAAAATAATCAAACAACGAAAACTTCCGATGCGAATGAATAATAGCACACCACCTTTGATTTTTTATTAAGTTTGGGTACCCTGTCATACTGTATTTCGGGATTCATTTCAATTAAAAACATGTTGCATTATTTGACTGAGAGAAGAAGACACAACTCCCCAAAGTAGGGTCCTTTTTCCAAAGCCTACACTTAGCGAGTACCCTACACCAGAAGCGACCCTGAGTTCCAGTTTCATGAAAATAACACACATATTTCATATATTTTTATTCAATTGACGTCACTGACAACTAGAGCAATCGGTCACACAGTAAAAGTGAGGAGAAACTATATACAGCATTTTACATACAGCGTACAAAGATATATCATATTAGAGACTAGTAATTCGAGAAAAGATGATTCAGTGTGATAGTTTTAGCTTTCCGGTATATTTTATAATTAGAATAAAAAAACTTCACTTCCACACAAAAATAAAGATAGAATACTATTTCTTTTTTTAGGTTAGCTATGTATTTCCGGGGACAAATTATTTTAGATGAGGGTGTCACCGCGCCGGACTGTAACAGCTTCGATACTCTCGGTGTACGAATGGATCGTGGCTGTGATGTATCGCGAGTAAGACCCAGTTGCAGCCGTTAGTCGCTCGACTCGTTCGTTTTAATCATGGCTCCCGACTGACCGAGACCCGTGCTCTTTCAAACCGCGCGCTCTCAGCACGCGAGGACCGCGCGCTTCCCAACATGACCCGCCATCTGCTATAGCATAAGCAGATACATCACATCTTCCCCTCACTTGGCTGTGATCCCGTATCTTGTGGGCGGTCTTCGCTCCCGCGTTCCTGCACGGATGGGCATAGCCACAGGTTCGGACACTTCGTGACCTTCTGCACTTATCGCGTCAGCTGGTGCCTCTTCGGCCTGAACGTCCAAGCCCCAGGCTGCTGAGGGTGTATCACTCGACCGACGTGCAGCTAATAACCTTGGTCGTATGTGGTCCATGTGCCGTCGAACTTGTCCGTCTTCTGTCTGGATCATCCATGACCGTGAACCCAGGCGCTCTGTGATGACCCCCGACATCCAAGTTCGTCCACTTGGGAACTTCAGAACCCATACGGATTGTCCCACCATAAACTGACGTGGATTTTCGGTTGTCGCTTGTACCTCGTCCTTGGGTACGCGTATCAGTCTCTCAAGTGGAGATGGCAACTCTCGTCCGAACATCATCCACGCTGGTGTCTTGCCTGTCGCCGTGTGCACTGTGGTATGTTGCTTGTAGAGGAACCGTGGTAGAAAACACTTAAATTCCTCCCTTTCTCTTTTAGCAAGCGCCTGCTTTAGCTGCTGCACCATCCGTTCCGCTTGACCGTTTGTTGCGGGGTGGTACGGCGCACTTGTGACCGCCAAAACTCCATTTAGGCGGTAAAATGTCTTTATCTCATTGGAAACAAAAGCCGACCCATTATCCGATACCACTTTTCGTGGTACACCAAACGTCGCAAAAACGTTGCGTAACTCGCAGATAATGGATGCTGAGGTCATACTCGAAATAGCACGTACTTCAAGCCACTTAGTGAACGCATCCACAATGACCAGGAACACTTTTCCGTCCACCGGTCCCGCAAAGTCTACATGAAGGGTGTCCCACGGAGTCGACGGTCTTTCCCATGTTGGGCTGCTTCCTTTGGGTATCGCCTTCTGGTGTCGCTGACACGTGTCGCACTGGGCCACACAGGACTCAATCTCCTTGTCGATCCCCGGCCACCAGAGGTAACTTCGGGCGCAAGCCTTCATGGCGACCACTCCCCTGTGTCCTGCATGTACCAAGGCTAACGCCTCTGGTCTCATAGAAATGGGAATTACGATGCGCGATCCCCAGATCAGGCAACCTCGGTGTATCGATAGTTCCGTGGACTTCATCTTGTAGGCTGTGAAACGGTCGCCAGCTAGCTTCTTGACCTCTCCACTTCTGACTGCTTGTAGAACTTCAGAAAGCGTGGGGTCCACAGCAGTCTGGTCTGCAAGGTCTTTAGCCGTCATGGGAGGCTTAGTCAATGCTTCCAGCATAAGAACGTCCCCTGGTGGTCGCGGTTCATCTTCACTTTCTCTTAATGGTAGTCTGCTCAACGCGTCTGCGTTTTGGTTGTGTTTTCCTGCTCTGTAGACGAGTTCGTAGTCGTATGCAGCCAATTTCACACACCATCGTGTCATGCGCGGTGACAGAACCGCTGGCACTGGCGCTTTCGGACCCATAATCCCAAGCAAAGGCTGATGGTCGGTGGTTACTGTCACGTGACGTCCGGCAAGATATCGGTGGAAACGTTGCATGGCAAACACAATTGCCAGTCCTTCTCGATCCAATTGCGAATAGTTCTTCTCCGCTTCTCCCAAGGTTCTCGAGGTAAACATGATGGGAGCTTCGTTTCCGTCTTTGTCTAGCTGCGCTAAAACCGCTCCAACGCCATACGGTGACGCGTCGCATGATACTACCAAGCCTTTCTTCTCGTCATAATGTGCTAACACCGTTTCCTGCGTAATGGCTTCTTTCAATTGTTGAAAAGCTTCCCGGTGCCTTTTGTCCCATTTCCAGGGAGCGTCTTTTTCGAGGAGAGCGTAGAGCTCCTTTGCAATGGTTGCCCGATTTGCTATAAATCGGTCATAAAATGCCAACAGGCCGAGAAACGACTGCAAAGTTGTGCGATTCGTTGGCTCAGGCATCTCCTTGATGGCTTTGAGCTTGTCGTCGGTAGCATGAATGCCTGCCGCATCAATGATGTGTCCGAGGTACCGCACTCGATCAACTGCGAAACGACACTTTTCCCTTTTGAGACGAAGGCCTGCTTGGGAAAGTCGTGATAGTACCGTATTGAGCCTTTCCAGATGTTGCGATGGTGTTGATCCGCTGATAATTACGTCGTCTAAGTATATTCCGATTCCAGGAATTCCTGCTAGCACTGTCTCCATAAATCGTTGAAAAATCGCCGGAGCTGCTGAAATACCAAAAGGCATCCTCTTGACCCTAAAAAGTCCCTTTGTGGTGTTGATGGTCAACACGTTTGCAGTCTCAGCAGTCAGGCTCAGTTGTTGATAGGCCTGAGTGAGATCCAGAGTTGAAAACACTGATCCGCCCTGGAGATTCGCTAGTATCTCGGAAATCGTAGGCATTGGGTACACCGCTGTCCTTGCTTCTTTATTGACCGTGCTACGGTAATCTCCACACAATCTGATAGTGCCATCTTTCTTCCGGACGACTACGACTGGCGTGGCCCACTCCGAGTGTTGAGTTGGTTCGAGGATGCCCTGATTTTGGAGCATCTGAATTTCGGCCTCCACTGCTGTCCGCATCGCGAACGGCACCGGTCGTGCCTTGAGAAAATGTGGCTTGGCATCTTCTTTCAACTCCAGGTGCACAGGTGGGCCATTGTGTCCGGTGATCTTGCTGTCGAAGACTTTGTCGTGTGTGCTTAGAACCCTTGCAACGTTGTCGTTGGCGTCCACGTGGTGTATTCCGCTCACTCGGATTCTTAGTGCGTTGAACCAGTTCCTTCCTAGCAGGTTGCAGCCCCTTCCTCGCGTCACTAACAGAGGTAGTACGTAGTCCTTGGACTTGTGTCGTACCTGGACATCGGCTGTGCCGAGCACTTCCACTCCTTCGCCTGACCAGGTGTGTAGGGTCACATCTTCTTGGTCTAGCCTCGGAGGGTGTTTTGGCCACATCTGACGATATGTTTCCTCGCTGATGATGGTGCAGGCCGCTCCCGAGTCCACCTCAAAATCCATGACTCGATTTTCAATCTTGAGCTTGATCATGAACTTGGGTGATGTACTTGATGCTCGCAGAGCATTAAGCTCGTATAGATCTGCCGAAGTTCCAGGAGAATCATCCTCGGTTTCAGATGCATGATCTTCTTTTTCGATGATATGTGTGGAGTGCGGGTATTTCTTGAGTCCTGTCCTCGCAAAGCAAGCCTTTTCAATGTGGCCCGTTTTGTGACAGAAGTTGCATCGCGCGTTGCGGAATCTGCAGGAAGCAGCTGAATGCTGTTCCTGGCACCTGTAGCATCTGGTCGATTCGGATGTTCTCCTTTCCTTAGTGTCTCTTTTTTTAAGCGTTGTTTTATCTTTCCGGATTTCGTGAATTTCGGACTTCCCTGCTTTCAAATCCTTTTGATGCTGTGCGGCGCTCTCTGTCCGCAGCGCCATGTCGTGCGCCTTCTGAAAAGTCAGGTTTACTTCTGCAAACAGTCGCTGTTGTAAATGTTCGTCGCGCAGGCCGCACACAAAACGATCTCTCAACATTACCTCGAGAGGCAGCAACGTTGGGTTCAGCTCTGGCTGTCGAGCAGGAGATCGTGCTTCGCCTGCGGAACCTGCGGTGCTGGTGCTAGCTGTGACCGCCGCTGGGGTTGCCGTCAGAACTCCGAAATTGCAGTCGGCAGAAAGCTTCTTTAAAGCTGCAACATAGCTCGATATCGACTCCCCCACCTGCTGGTCCCTTCGCTGAAATCTCGTCCTGCTGAAAAGCTCCGACGGCCGCGGGTCGTAGTGTTTCTTCAATGTCGCCATGAGCTCGTCGAAACTGACCTCACCAGGAGTCTTTGGTGCCACGAGCGCTCGTACAACTTCGTAGGTTTTGCTCCGCAAAGGGTCAGCAGTAAAGCCCTCTTCTTTGTAGGCTCCAGCACTCCGTTTGCTTCGCAGTAGAATCCGAGTCGCTCTGCCCAAGACGGCCACGCTGTTCCATCAAATTCTTCAAGCTTGCCCTGGGTAGCCATGGTTCACTCGCTCTTGTGGTGTCCGTTCACCGACCTCGTCGCCAAAAGTGTGATGTATCGCGAGTAAGACCCAGTTGCAGCCGTTAGTCGCTCGACTCGTTCGTTTTAATCATGGCTCCCGACTGACCGAGACCCGTGCTCTTTCAAACCGCGCGCTCTCAGCACGCGAGGACCGCGCGCTTCCCAACATGTCCCGCCATCTGCTATAGCACCAGCAGATACATCACAGTGGCAAGCCGAGATATTTTATCCTGAGCGAAAATAACGCTTCGTGATTCCCATATTGTGATCAGATAAAGATTATAAGCTATCCGCAAGTAAAACAGTAGGTTAAATGCCCCGCGAAGAAAACTGACAAATAAGATGTCCCTGCATTCAAAATGAGCAGTCCTTGGGGCATCAAATTCGGCACTTTACGCTAAGGCTTTCCTCGATGTACCCATTTAATAACGTTTCTTCTAACCTGATCCGACTGTCCATGCTACATATATGTCACAGGTTCCTCCTGTTGATGCTTTGCCCAGCCGCCACGCGTGCCAAGACTGAATGCCAGGAAAGACGCGCACCATCAAACACTCTTCATTTTTTTTCACTGATATCGAACAATTTCATTTTCTTCCAGATACACAAGATGCACCCAGTTTCTCGGATATAACGCTCACCATTGCCCTGGCCATCTGAATTGCGTTTATTGAACGTTCTCTCAGGTTGTTCAGCGTGGCCTGGTGCTTCACGAGTCCACAAACTCCGTCGCGTGCATTTTACCATGTCCATGCAGGTGCAGAAAATAATCACTGGGCTTGTGGGCAATCGTTCTGTGCAAACTGGTGAAGATTGGTAGCAATTCTTAAAATGACTGGGGCCCCGTCACTTACGTAAGTCACGTGCGAGTATACCGCAACGTGGTCTTCAACCCACTCTTTCACTTTTTCTGGAGCCAAGCACGTGAAGCGGCGGCGTCACACAGGTCCTCACTGATGATAGCAAAGCTGTTTGTATATTTTCTTGTCATTACTACACGTGTAAATATCGTAACTTGTTTTTTCAGTGGTATGCTTGAACTTTGTCAGGAAGCACGATGGTGCAGTTTTCAGCAAAGTCAAAATGAAAGGCAATGCTCCCGCTTTGCTTGCAAAGCTTTTCATCGTGGATCGCTTTATCTTGCGTTTGTCAGATATGGTTGTGAAATATCCAACTTTCAACTGTTACTTGAACGACGTTTAGAAAAATCTCAAAATCCGATGTTTTTTTGTTTTTTTTGTTTTTTTCTTAAAGGTCGCCGGATTTTCATGTTGTAAGCACAATCTCTTCATCCTCTGGGATATGAAGTTCCTCGAGTGTAAAAGACTGGCCTTTTGGGCAGTGATCACAGTCTCCTTAAAGAGACTTGTTGGTGAATCGCACAGAAATGCTGAGTTCATTTCACTAGTGTTGAATGTTTGAGCCTGTAACGTTCTCTACAGCGGCAATACAAAGGTAATAATTGGCCCAGCGCACATAAACGCACACTTCCTGGTGTGGAATACATTTGACCCATCTAAGGCGCACGGAATAAAATTTCGTTAGCCCAACGCCGGAATCAGGTGCTTGTCTTTGTATACAGGAAAGGCCTCTCGGATTGAGCGTGTCAGGAAGCGCTTTGGCACGAACGTTTCTCCACGTCGAGCACGACAGAGATCACGTCCTTCTGGTTGGGACCGCGACGCGAACATTGTAGCTCGTCTTTCGTGAAGTACTCTAGGGCAGCAGACAGGTTCTCAGGGCTCACCTTGCACCTCGTGTAAGGATCCGTCTCATACCACACGCCATGCTTTTCCTTACCTAGAGCGTAAACACTGTCGCCATGTTAACCTTTCCTAGGTTAACATTGCGACAGTGTTTACGCTCTATTGTGTTTAGTCGGGGCTCGCGTATTTCGGGGTTCTTCTGTCTGTTGGTGGGCCTCTTTGTGCCTGATATTGTCGCAGTGACGTCAGTCAGTCGGATGGCGACAGGCACGACTGCTCAGTAAATAGGCATCGGCGGCCATATTGTGCTGGTTGAAGCGAACTCCTGGACAGCGAGCGGAAAAATGCGAGAAAAGATTCTGGAGCCGTTTTGCAAGAAGTGGCGACGAGTGTCGTCTGCTACTTCCGTCAACTATTGCGGCATAATCGTGATTTTCGCGAGGAAATGTCTGTTGCTAGCCACAGAACACTATCACGCAGAAAAATAATACCTGAATATGTTTTTATTCTATAGTCGGTTACAAGTTAAGAAGGTAGGAGAAGCTCCTCCCACAAGCGTGGTGCGCCGGTTTCAAATCCCTCCGCAGTCGAAAGAAGAGTTCACTGGAAACGCTCCTTGTTCCGCTTCAATGGATAGATAATGGCCACAGAGTGGTGCCAACTTGTCTGCGACCCCCAGTTTTTAAGAAAGCGACCTTTGTATTCATCGGAGAAGGAACCGAGACCCCTGAAAGCAGCCTTTGTATCAATCGGAGGGGGAAGCTAATCCCCGAAAGTCGTCTTTGTTTCGTCGAAGGGGAAGACTCTAATCTCCCTCTCGTGGCTTCCACAATGCTAAGTCAAAGTCGAAAGATAAAGCAAATATGTACAGAAAAGCAAGACCCTCCTCACGCGTTGGCCGCAACGTCACGGAAACGGTGGGACGCTATTGGATGCGGAGGTGGCGGAGGGATATATGATTCCCTTTGAGGGGCATTTGCCGCTACCTTCTTGACTTGTAACCTACTATAGGTATACACTCTCAGAAAAAAGAGTGTATTCTTACACCCTTTGTCCCATATAATACACTCCGAAATTTCAATTCAACGTACAGCGCCCTATGGTCGAACAGACAGCCCCAAATTCTACGAGGGGCTTGATAGCCGTGTGGTAAAATTTATTAAAATGGATAATGTACGTGTTACTGACTACAAAAAAAAATAATCGGGGTTTTCTTGGCCCTACTGCAAAAACTCTGTGTTTCATTTCTGTGGTTTTTGATAAGTATTTTAGCTATTTAAAAAGTTATATCGCACCGTTATCAAGCCCCTCGTAAAATTTGGGGCCGTCCGTTCGACTCTAGTGCGCTGTACGTCGAACTAAAGTTTTGGGGTGCATTAAATGAGACGAAAGGTGTAAGGTGATACCCTTTTTTTTAGAGTTATAAGGGATATATATATGAGAGAGAGAGAGATGGAGATATAGGGGAAGAGAGAGAGGCGTATGTGTCGTAGGAAAATAAAGGAAACAAAGTTCCCAGTGGCCGATGGCTGCGGAATCTTTCCTCGGATCACTCGTTCGTAATATGATAGCTCTTTGTACAGAGTAGTTTATCCTCACTTTTACTGTGTGAACGATTTTTATAATTGTCAATGGCCTCATCTGAATAAAAACATATGAAAGATGAGTGTTAGTTTCATGAAACTGGAACTCAAAGTCACTTGTCGTATAGGGCACTGCTCTGCTTTGGCTTAGGCACTCTCTGGCTTTGAAAAAGGACCCTACTTTGGGGAGTTGTGTCTTCTTTTCTTAATCAAATAATGCAACATGTTTTTAATTGAAATGAATGCCGAAATAGAGTATGACAGGGTACCTAAATTTTAAAAAATCAAAGGTGGTGTTTTTTGTGTTTTGTTATTTGTATCGGAATTATTTCGTTGTTCGATTTTTTCCCCGTGTTTGCCTAAATATATCCCGACTATCGTATAGCTCAGATACCTTAAATATGTTTTAAATAATAGTCATATATAAGTAAAATACTATCTGAAAAGTTTATGATAATGATTCAATTTTTTCATGAGATGCAGGCCTCCAAATTTTGTTATTGTCGTTCGAGCAGGCATGTTTGGCAATTTTTAAAAAATAAATATAATTTAAATAAATATTATTAATACATATTACAATCAAGTTGTACTCGTAATTTGTTTCTAAAAAGTATTACAATTTTCCAATTTTATCGCTTTAGTTATTCATTTTCAAACGTGCCCACTCCATCAGTGCGCATTAAAGCAGCTGTGCAGCGATTTCAACGTTGAAAGAATTGGCGTTTTCTACTTTTGGCATTGTTCACCTTGTCACAAAGGACAGAAAACACACCTCCTTCCTTCGAAATGTTGCGATTCCGCCGCGTAATCGCGAGGCAAAAATGAGAATATTCCTCGACCTGCAGCCGCGAGCGGCGGCCATGAGAAACACGCGGCATGACGTCAATGGGGAATCTTGTAGAAAGATAGCAAGTTGTGCGAATACCTGCTCGATAAAAGGTAACTTTTCTATAAATCTTGTCGTTCCAACATAAATATAAATGCGTCGAAAACCTGGTATCATCGACAAAACTTTTATTATATGGAGTTTCAGTGGCGCCATCTATCCTAGGTCCACGAAACCGTCAGCAGCGGAACAGCCGCCAGAAGCCGGAGGGGGAGGGGGACAGGGCCGGACGGATATGGCCGGACCCGGATGAGACTTTCCTCCTTTCACCATATTGTCCGCTCTGCGCCCGCCAGCACGTGGTCACGCGGTCGCGAGCGGATCAGTCCTCGCTGCTCACTGATGGCTCTAAAGAGAGAGCTTCACCGGAACACCGCGCCTT
The DNA here is from genome assembly GCA_037355805.1 of Ixodes ricinus. Classification (NCBI taxonomy): domain Eukaryota; kingdom Metazoa; phylum Arthropoda; class Arachnida; order Ixodida; family Ixodidae; genus Ixodes; species Ixodes ricinus. Next base: position 52,618 of record JAZHYW010025820.1, on the reverse strand, counting down.
CCCCATTGACGTCACAGCGCACGTGACTCGGAAGTTAGTGAAGGAGTTGAGAGGCGCGGAAAACCTCAATCTTTGTCCATTTCTAAAATAAAAAATAGCACATGCAGGCAAAAGCGGGTTTTTGTTCTTTACTTCAGAAAGGTCGAGGCCCCAACTCCCACATTAGTTAAGCAGAGCACTGAAACTGTTGCACAGCTCCTTTAATGCAACTGTCCACCTCTTCATGCCTCACGATTTTTTCCTGTCCCCAAATATTTTTTCTGGTCAAAACGAAGTTTGGACTCGTTTATACCAGACACTAGACAATAGCATACAAAAACATCAGTTGATATAAAAATGTCGACCAGCCACCCTTTGGTCGATCTTATCTGAAGTCGCCCTTGTATAAAAACTGTAATATTTCTGCCGCAAAGTCCTGTAAACTTAAATTGTATGCAAACATCACGCTCCTTTCATTTTGTACTAATCTCCAATATAAGGTCCCACAAATAGAGCTTTTTTCGTTTCTATTTACGCAAAAAAAATGCTTTTTAACAGATCACAGTGACCACAGAAAACAAAAACATTTAGCCGCCATCTTGGCACCTCGAGCCTGGGAGTTTCGTTACTCTCCTTATTGAAAAATCTCTATTGTATGATACATTTTTGTGTCCAATAAACACATATGAATCATACAAGATATATAAGAACATATAAGAACCATATAAGAAATTAGTGACAAGTTTCTTATATGGTTTCTTATATATCTGATATAGTTCTTATGTGGTTTTATGTGGTTATTATATGTTCTTATATACCTTGTATAAATCATGTGTTTATTGGACACAAGAAATGTCTCATACAAATGGCTTTTTCTCTAGGGCTGGGAGCATTCAGTGACTCTAGCAGTAGCCATATAAGGCAAATTTTGTTTCAACTCGTCGCTGAAGGGTAGCGTTATTATCGTACTTAGCTCGGTCTCGGTCGACGCCACGAGCCCAGGTTTTAAGGTGAGTTTCCCAACTGAGTGTCAGTAATGTTGGTTTCATTCCAAAGTCTTGACGCCGCCGACGCTACCAGATTATAAGAGCATCCAGAAACCGTCAAAAGCGCACCCTCATATTTCTGTGCATGTTCTAACATCGCTGAATCAATCACAAGCAGAGGAGGCCCAGTGACTCGCGCTTTTGACGCCGCTTGATTGGTCCCCTTACCTCGTAGCGTCGACTGCGTCTGGACTTTAGCTGAAACTAAGTATAACTTTGTGTATACCCACTAATCAATCCAACCAGAGCCCGGCCTTCTGGCGTCCCCACTCCCCCCCCCTCTCGTCTCCTTTTCTCCCTCAGTTTATCGTCGCATAACAAACATTGGCGGCATATCATCGACTCCAGATCACGTTGCCGATTGTTCTGGCTGAGCGTGTGAACACTAAAGTCCCTTGATGCTTCTTTTTGCGAGTAACGACGATTGACACTAATGACAAAGCAAATTCCGTCGGAACACAATGGCGTCATTCAGTGCAGTTTTCTGCTGTGAGCCGCCATTCGCTTCCTAAAACTTGCACCGTCACGTAGTTGGAGCTTCAAAGAATGTCGCTACTTGTAGGAAGCTCTTACCTAGGGACTTCAGTGAACACTGCTCGTTTTTCTCATTTTTCCCCCGACAAATGTATTGCGTGGAAAGAGAAAAATGAATTTAAAAAAACTCTAAGCGGCATTTACGGAAATAACAAAAATGCTTTCATCGCCTTCTAAGACAAATTTTTAAGGCACTTGTCTTCTAACTGCAGCGTACACAGACACCCCTACGATGAGGGCACGGCCAAGTATGCGCACCACCTTTTTAACATATATATATATATATATATATATATATATATATATATATATATATATATACGGCAAGGTAGCTCAAGGATCCACACACCACGAGAATGAAGTCGTTGAACGCCGAGCTGGCTGAGAGGGATCTTCTTCGTGGGTGCTGCAAGATTGAAGAGGACCACACGCATAGAGGAACTTTTTTCTTTATTATTATTTTCAAGTGTAAACGACAAGCGAACGCAAACATGGAAGCCACCGAGCCCAGCCCCGGTAATGGATCACCCCGAGATCAGCCGGTCATGTTTGCAGAGCTACAACAGGTGCGGAGACCTTCTTCAAGGACGCAGTGAAGCGGCAACGAACGATCCCGAGAACAGTCGCCGTGCGTCGTCAGTTCTTTTTTTTTCTTGTTTTCATCTTCCAAACAATCCAGACGCTGTAAAATGGCTGCCCGGAAAAAAAATGTATTTACAGTACCAATATAGCAGCGCCCTAAATCACTGTGTTTACGTAACCAATGCCACGAGAAACGCTGAGAAAAATCCGTAGCCGCACAGCGTTCAACGGGAGGACGTCGCAAAAATGGGATGGCTGTTTCTACAATGAGAAAAAAAATGTGGAAAAACTCAATCAAATGCAGTTGCATCGTACTTTTGTAATGCAGCCGCGTCGTTAAAAAAATAGACTCAAAAACGCCAAAAATTGATAATGAGCAGAAAACTATGGCTCGATCGTCCTATAGAGCCTAAAGCCCGCGTACTTGAACCCACCGCCGCTATTCGCAAAACAAGTCCACTAGCCAGCAAACTATAAAGTGTGACGTCATCTAAGTCAGCCATCCCCGCTTTGACGCGTGCTCGAACAACCCCTTGCCAGTCACCTAGAGGGAGTGGAGTCCTTTGTGCTGCCAGCGCGCAAACGACTGCACCCTCTGGTCTTTTTCTTCTAGAATGACCGGAAGAAGGGGTGGAAGTCAAAGTTGAAGCCAAAGCCGAGTCGGTCTTGACCTTCTGGCTGCGCGCCGAGCACCCTCTCGACGGCGTGGACCACACCGTTGCGGGCCATCAGGTCTCCCTTGGAGACCCTGGCGCCTCCGAAGTAGACGTTGCCCCGCAGACTTCGCTGGGTGGGCACCGTGTTTCCGTCCAGGCTTCGGTACTCAAGACGGTTGAGGAAACCGTTGTGTCCAATGCCGCTGGTGCATGCCATCTCTGCAGAAAGAAAGTAAGAGAAAGTAAGGTCAAGCACCTAGACGAAGCAGATTGCACGTCGACGCGCCCACGGCATGTAGGGTGCAAACCATGGTTGTTAGGCTGTAAAACGGGCCGGACAGAAATTGGCACTCGCGCACAGACAGTTCGAACTTTCACCGAACGTGCATTGCAGGTGGTGCATCTTACTTTCTGCGAATTCAAGGCGTAGTTCTTTTTCCTGCTAAACATACGTGACGAACAAACATTTCACAGTTAACGGTAGACATGTTCGCGGACGACCAAATTAGCGATACATGTAATGTACTCGTTGTCCGTGTTCTTTGGCGCTTATTTTCCATGATGTACCAACTAGCCCATCTAAGCATTTTATTGATACATGTAACTTGTGGCGCCATCTTCCAACAGGTGCAGCGAACTGACAACACGCTCTGTCGTCTGCTCGTTGCGCCTATCGGGAGATGGTACCGTAAGCAACATTCATCGCTAGTTTTGTCGTCTGCGAACATGTCCGCTGTCAACTTTCGCAAGTTTATCTATTCTTTATAGGACAAGAACTACGCCCTGAAATTTCGCGAAATAAAATACACCTCATGAATGCATTATTCGTGAAAGTAGCAGCTTTCTGTGCGCGGGTACCAGTCCTTATGGCTCGTTTTGCAGCGTGAGATCCACTCTGAGCTCCCGATAATATCTATGAAATCATTATCGCTCGCTCTACTCTGACTTGTGACTATTGTGCGTGTATATCGGCTAGTGAGACACGATGAGAACAATAATAGGACATTGTTCTCATAACAGAGAAGAGAATAGTAGGTCACCGTTCTTTTCGCCATGACGTTGGAACAAGGTCCTTACATGAATAAACGCAGCAGGACTATCAAAATTCAGCGCAAGAAAAGAACAGATACACGGCACCCACATCGCACCTTATATTTTTTGCGTTGTTTGAGTTCCTTTCCAGCCCGCTTCTGCTTTGAGAGTTGCATAATAAATATATCAGATTCAAACTACTAGCACTGTAGTTTTTATGCGTAAAATGGTGAAGCTTGTAAAACCATGAAACTCTAATAAAGCATTGTGAGTTGGGAATTTAATGTTAAAAGTTGTAGCATATTGAATACTGTTTAAACTTTCTGCATAGCGACGTCTTTATGGCCACCTCCTGTGAAGTTGTTGGTTTATTTCTTTGTTTGTTTTCCCTTTTTTGTATTTAAAGGGCAGCTTTATTTTGGGGCTTTCCGGTTTTCTCCGATTTTAATAAAATCAGATCGGAGGTTAATTTAGTGAGCTCTATCGGTATTCACCGAAAACACAGAGTGGAGCCCTGCTCATGACTTTTGAATCAGATAATGGCAAGCTCTGAAACGTTGGCATCTAGTACGGGCGGCTGCGCTATAGTTTGGGCGGAGACTGAGCATTCGGCAATGCGTCGTTTATTTTGGCGGTGTAAAAAGCCACTCAATTTCTTTTTCTTCTTTATTTTGTGTGTGTGGGGGGGGGGGGGGGAGAACATCTAATCAGTATAGATTATTTTGAGCTGCTCTTTCTCACCGCAAATGCAGAGCTACATCGGTCAGTTGAGAGCAATCGAACACGCACCTGGGAGGATGTGCTGCTTGACGAAGGATTCCGCATCTTCTCCTTGGAGGCTGGCCAGCATCTTCTTGGAGAGCCTCTGGAAGGCTTGGTCCGTGGGCGCCAGCACCGTGAAGGGCCCCGCGTTGGAGCGCAGCTGGTCCGCCATGCCGGACTCCTTCACCAGGTTCAGGAAGGTGGCGAAGTTGCCCGCGGACTCCATCACCTCCAGCACGTCGCCTCCAGCAGGACGGAGGACCTGATGGTCAGCAAAAATACGTTCTGAACGGAACCTTCGACACCAATCATGGATCCTCGCAGACAGAACGACTAATTCTAGAAGCTCTCCACAGAAGAACTCTGAGCCGTCATCACCCGCAACATCATCTCCTCACTCTCGACTACAAGCTCTATTTTTCTCCAGAATCTCTACCTAAACCTACAAGATATCAGGGTAATGGCGTTGAATTTACTACGTCGCCTAAAGAGGCCAACCCGGAGTCCGGATTGGAGACGAGTTCAGCGTTCGGCTGAGACGCTTGTCCAATCAGTGAGGACCCGAGCCTCACCCGAACGTTGACGCAGAACACGTGTCCAATCCGTAACCCGGGTTGGCCTCTACCTCGCTGGCCTTCATGGTATGGGCTACTTGCCTCTTAGTGGCACTGCGGCCCCCGACCTAAAACTAATAAGAGTAATACTAGCGTACGCAGACGCGTGCTCCACCAATATTTCTGAAACAAAAGACCTCAAGGCGCTGAATTTTGACAGCAGGCAAAGTAAGAGCGAATGCGAAGGAAAATTAAATTTCATCCGATGTCCCCTCCTTTAATTCATCAAAGGTTAATACGAAAGATCAAACTTTATCAAAAGATTGCATGAGTTTCGATGAATTTTCTTTTTCTTCATAACTATATAGGTTTGCAGTGCATTCTGCAGTTTAGTACAAATTAGCCTTTGGGAAGTCCATGATGTAAGTCTTAAAAACTCAAGTAGTTCATCTGCATTATTCATATGTGACCAGTGCAACTTGTTAAATTTAAAGTGATACCGAGCTAGAGCATGATGTATCCCAAGAGGACGTGAGCAGCAAGTAGTATCTCACCTTGTCGATGAGGTAGACGGTGCCTCCACAAACAGGGTTGTTCGCGCTCACCACACGGGCACATTGGGTTGTCACAGTGGGTCTCTCAAACGAGAAAGCCTAGAGAGATCGAAGAATTCAGATTGAGCTGGAGTGTGCTATGGCAACAATTCACAGCTATTCGCCCTTCGCTTACTAAACGCTATCATTTATGCCCCTATAAAAAGCTACTTTAATACTTGATTTTTTTCAATAAAAATATCACAACTTTGTATAAATTATGTAGGTCGTATATAAGTGCTTGTTCGATTTTATACATTCTAGTAAGTGTAGTGGACATATACTTATATTTCTCCACTAGTGTGTAAACAATGTAGAACTCTGAGTAACAATTCACAGTATAGACGAGGCTTCTCTTTGTCCTTACAACCGCACATTTGTCACTAATTTTTGTGAAATTCCGTAATGCCCACCGATAGTTCTACAGTATTGTTCTATTATTTTTTGTTATAATGGTAAGTTTTTTTGGCGGTTTTGAATCGCTCGGTACTATCCCAGAAAATTAGTGTGACTTACTGTATATCAAGTGTTGTTAATAAAATAATGCTTGAACTATCAGTTACAAACAAAACGTTTATCAAGGAAGTTTGTTGAGATGGATAAGAGTACCGTCGATAACTCTTTCTCTACTGCCCACAGCGTACCGGCCCGAATATCACTTGTTACCGATGATTGACGCTGTATCGATTGTAGTGCCTTTAGTAAAAACCGTTCCCACTAACCTTCCGTCGTAATAAAACTTCTTGTAACATTATCTGTATACGCTCTCTGATTTCATCTCTTCGAGCTGGTTTCGAACTTCCGGCACGCTCTTACCCTGGGAAAGACGTTCATCCGAATCTTGTCGTCCCCGTCGGCCGTCTGCAGAAGCATGTTGTTGAAGAAGCTCCTGGGCGCCAGCTTGGACGGAACCATGTGGAAGTTGAGCATCTGCGCCAGTCGGCCGCTGGACTTCATGTCTTCCCATTCCTTGAGGGACACCTCCTGCAGATTGACGAAAGGCGAGTGAGGAAAAATAATTGCAGGCGACAGAGCCTTAAGATCCCTTGAAATACGAGTGAGCTCAGTTGGTATCAGACTTAAATTGCTCATTTCATATTATGAACAAAAATCGAAAGCAGAAAAACCGCAGTACCAGAGCGTTGAGGACCTGCATGGAAGCCCGCAGAAAGTGCTTATCCGAGCTGAGCTATGCGGAGTGCAAGTTCGTCTGCTTCTTTTGCAGGGGTTACGATGACGCCAGAACGCCAATCTCTGATTGGCTCCGACTGAAGGATAGTGAGCAGACCTCAAAGCAAGCTTCCTTGATGTCTTCCCACACTCCTTCAATAATCAGAGCCAATCAGAGCATCGGCTTTCTGACGTCACCACAACCCCTGCAAAACAAACAGACGAACTTGCGCTCCACATAAACCAACATACTGTATACAAACAAGTCAGCTTTGCCCACACAAGGTGTGGGCATCGCGCATGCGCAGAAACCAGATTCCCGTAAAGTGGAGTGTCCGCGCAGGCGCCGTGTCGACAGCAGCGCGATAGCAGTGCCACCGCAGCGGCGTGACGTCAGAGCTGCGTGTTGGTATATACTCCATCTGGCCGTGACTTGGCAAACGGCGAAGGCTACGGTCCCAGTCAGCCAATCAGCGCGTCGGAGGGAGACACGTGACCCTACTCTATTTCACTAGTTGCGTGCGGTGCTGTCGAAGCCACTGGTGGGAGGGAAAGGAAAGCCTCTTTTGTACGAGTTTTGAGTGACAGGATAATCTCTGAGGGGAACAAAAGTGACGTCTGAGACACCCAAAATAGGGTCATAGTCTTCTCCAAGTGCTTGGGTTACGCTGTCGTCCCTGAACCTTTGGTAACGGCTGTCACGTGGTTGGCCTCCGTCGTTCCGATTGGCTCCAGGCGGCCGTAGCATTCGCTCTTTGCCAAGTGTTGTTGAAACGAAGCAGAGCATGTACACTCACAAACAATGTTTGCATAATGTTTTATTTCTAATTTGAACATAACTAATGAAATTAATTTTTTTAAACATGCCGAGAGAAATTCTGAAGGGGAACAAAGTTGATTTTACAGTCAAACAAAGCTTTTAGTTTTAAATCCGCCATCTTAATATCTACAGCGTCAATTCAAGATTTCTTTACACAGCAGCATAAAGGCGGTTTGCTCTCTTTTAATCTGCGACTGCGAAGTAAGACGGCGGTGACTACTATGAGCGTTGTCTAAACAAGTGCTGACCCAGGTTTCCTGCAAGTCCTCAAGATATGTTTTCTAAATACTTAGGAGTGGCAATGTATTTCAACAATAATAAGGCATAAACTTTAACCTACCTTGAGCGCATCAGGAGACGGCGCAAAGAAGGTGAAGTTGTCCAGACCGGCAAAGGCTGACGTCAGGTTAGCCGATTCGATCAGGTGCACCAAATCAGTCATCTGGCTGTCCATGAGCGTTTGCACCAGGGACTTGCCTGCCGAAAAGAAGGACGGGTTAAGATCAGAGGCCTATTGCGCGCAGCAAATGTAGCTGCTTCAGCCACTGGATGTTCAAAAGACGCCACAATCTCGAATTTCCACTTCAAGCAAAAATGTTGGTCACTAATAAGGTGTTTAGTGTCAAACACCTCAAGTCACAAAACAAGTAACAAGTTGTCAAATTTAAATGCGAGATTCGTTTATCTATTGTGCCGATTTAGTACCAGATTAGATATTAACGACGTTTTTATTCTTTTCAGCTAAAACCGTGTATATCGCACATTTCAATAAGTCAGCGAATTCACATAAATGAAATCGTTCTGCTAAAATTCCAATTAAAACGGTGACAATTTTATTTCAAATATTCTTCTGTACTACGCCCGCAAGTGCCCCTTCGAAGTAAGGTGCAAAAAAAAGGTCCAACTCGTGTTCTTGTTAACAGTATCGCGTACAGTGTACACTGAGCGACACTGTTAGCGCGAACACGACATCGACGCTTTTTATCTTTTTCACTTTGAAAAGGTATTGACGGGCATTAAACTTTATCGCTTAGGTTTCCCAGGTAGCATAGTTCTTTGGACCGAAATTTTGATTTTGTCCGGGATTTTAGGGCCTTGAAAAACCCAAAGAAGCCAAGGTGGAGCTAAACTTGACCTTATTTAGCCAAACTCAGGGTATCTCGCATTTTGGGCCTAAATCGCCAAACAAGTGAAAGAGTAAAGCTTCACTTCTGGTTGTTTGGTGGCACTTCAAATCCAAAATTGCCGAAGAGGTGCCAGAATTAGGCTTCACTGCTAGTTGTTTTCTTGATACGTGGAATCTTTGGCTCGTCTGGCACTTTGGCAATTATATGGCAAAGATAGAAAAGCCATAGGAAAACAAAGCAAATGATACTTCACCGCTAACTGATACCTTGGAGCAAAACCATATTGGGCCCGTTACACCCCTAGGATTGCCAGCATTGTGCCAAGTCAGGCGTTTCTCTGGCGTGCTGCTTTGTTCGTGGTCCAAAGGAGCGATTTCCGTGACACTTGTAGTTGTGATAACAGCCTTTGGATTCTAAAAGAACAAAAAGCCAACTCACTCTCTTGGGACATCATGAGCCGGTCAATGACGTGCAGGACTCCGTTGGTGGCCATGAGGTCACGGGCGACTACGGCGCTACCATCGGCCAAGAGCTTGTCGCCGTCCCGCTCCAGGGTCACGGGCTCATTGTTCAAGTTGCGCACGCGCGCCGATGAGGGCACCGCCATCGAGCAGATCACGTGGGACAGCACGTGGCCCCGCAGCAGCTCTGCATTCATGAGTAGAAATAGCGTGTGTTTTTCTCACCAGAATATGCAGTAAAGAGCAGTTCAGTTTATTTGGTCCTACAGTGAAGGGCTAGAAGGCCCTCAGACCTGCAACAGAGCATGGAAACATTGGGAGCGCCTCTGAGCTGAAGAGAGCTGTGCACCGCCAGATCCCGTTACAACAGATGTACATAACGTTTTTGTTACGCTAAACCATGTTTCACATTAAGTCAGACCCCAGTAAACGCTTCTGAAAGTCTGACGGAGCGAATCGAGAGCAGCGAGGAAAGTGTATGCGGAGCGCAAGTTCGTCTGCTTCTTGCCAAAGGGTGTAATGGATGTCAGAACGCCGAGCTCTTGTTGGCTGTATAAAAAAACAGTGGGTAGACCTGGAGGCATCTAGCATTGAGGTCTACCCACTATCCTTCCAAGCAAAGTCAATCAGAACTCGGCGTCGTTCTGACGTCATCGCAACCTCCCCCTCCCCCCCCCCCCCCGCGCACAAGAAGCAGACGACTTGCTCTCCGAATTGTTTTGGCGCCCGTCGTCTTTGGCCCTTCTGCTATCACCGGCCGAATCAATCACGCACATTGAATGCGTCACGATTCTCCTTTCACGCGCTGATTGGCTTGGCCGTTGATGATAGCAAACCCACTAAAACTACAAACGCCGTCACAATTTTTTTTTGGCAATTGCTTGATTGATTTGTTTGGATTGTAGAGCTGGCTGCGGTGGAACCTAATGTGAAATGGAGTACAGCCCCCGGGGACGAGCGAACATCAGAGTACTCACTGCCCACGCAGGCCTCGCCATTCTGCCACTTCTTCAGCGTTTCGCTGTCAACCTTGGAGAAGGCGTCGTCGTTGGGCGCCAGCACGGTGTGGTGGCCAGACGCGTCGGAAAGCATAGTCTCCAGGTCGGCGGTCGGCAATACTGCAAAAAAACAAAAATACCGTACCCTAAATTTTGTGTCGCACTGTACACAGTGACAATAAATGTTTCTACGACCCGTAAAAAAAAAAAAAAAACGACTAAAGTTTGTTTTATAAAATGATTTGAAATGTTTGGCTTATCATACCTAGGCTTGATCGTAAACGCCGACGTTGGCATCCCATAGGCTTACAGCCAACGTATTCCATCACTCCTTCACTCCATCTAAAGCTTGAGATTCGGAACCACCTTCCTGTTCCCATATTCCTAATCGGAGATCATGTTCTTTATGAAAGCGTCCTATATTGTTTGATCATCTAACCTATGTTTAATATATTTTCCTGTGTGTTATATTTCGTTTAAATTTGTGTAACCACTCCCCCTCTGTAATGCTGACGGCGTGAGAATAAATATTAAAAACAACATTAATCATTAAAAATACAAAAATTAATCAATAATTTCGAATCATTAAAGCGCTTTGAAATCTATAGTATCAGTGGTGATACATACTGGGAGAGTATGCTACCGTTATTTTAAGGTTGCGACACTTTAAGTCATGGCCGGGAATACTAAAGAAACGGCACTTTGAACGTTCTATCTATCAGCTTGAGTTATGAATATTAGCAGATCGTTTTGACCGCTCCGAAAAGGTAACACGAAAGCCTGTCTTTCCAGCGGGCAGTCTGTTTACGAGTCGATAGTCCTCAAAAGGGATTGACATCCTAATATTTCTGCACGTTCATTTTGCTGCCGAGCACACTGCGAACAGAGCAAACGCGATCTACATATAAGTTTAAAAAATTACAGCGAACCATGAGCATGTTAAGCATCATGTTCAGTGCCGCTGTACAAAACCACAACTGCTACGTGGAATTGCTAACCTGGACACGTCATTTCCTGGGCTCTATTGCAAGTTCTTAGTCATTTGTTTTCAGACTGCTGGGCTGGTAAGTGTTAACGACCAGGTCTTAAAACGAATAATCAACAACGAAACGAAACGTCGGCAGAGCGTGTTGACGGTCCTTCCATGAGACCGATAGATTTACCGCAGCCGGCGTGGACTGTAATAGTTTCTAATGAGTAAATCTCCCTCACACTGAACATAAAACATTAAATAAAACTTATCGGTTGTTGCCACAAAAATCAAAGGTCTACAAGCGCACACGAAATTTCTTCCAAGGATCACGAAGACATTCCCTTACGTCATATTACGAGCAACGGTTCTTCGCTCTTAAATGTATGCGCGGCACTGAAAACAATCAAACTGTTTCTCATGAGCCTTGTGAAGTAATAAAAACATGGGTCGTCGACAGAAAATTTCCTTCTTTTCCTCGAGCAGTCATCCTGCTGCAATAATGAGCCACCTTTTATCAATAAGCTATAGTGAATGTTTCAAGGACTATTACATACCTTTTTTTACAAAAGCTTGAAAATTAGATATTTGTTTATTCAATGCTGTTTGCGGTCTTTAAAGATAGGTTGAAACTCTTAACTATTCAGGAGCAAAGCCAAGAAGCACTTTGCACTTTTCAATCATAGCACCAATCATTTGCCAAATTTTTTAACAGAGTAGTGAAAAATTGTGTTGCTTTTAACTTTAAATGCAACCCTAGTAAAAAATCTTATGTATAAGAAATTTCTTGGTCCAATAAACGCATACGATTAAATCAGATCATATAGGAGCATACAAGAACCTTATAAGAATACATAAGAACAATATGAGATTATATACGAAGTTATAAGAAACTTGCTTATCAGTTTCGTATAACGTTTATATATATATTATATTGTTCTTATATGTTTTTATAAGGTTATTGTATGCTATTATCATGATCTTATTTAATCATATGCCTTTATTGTACCAAGAAATTTCTTATGCGTATAAGATTTTTTACTAGGGAAGTTTCCTTAGAGTGCTGAACTATACTCGGGAAGAACTTTCTCTGGCATTTCTAAGGAGAGGAAGAGCGCGCGTGACCAGCTTTACTTGGCGCTCAGGCACGCCCTCCAGTACCCTTGAGTGCATGCCATAAAAAAAGTTGTTCCTGAGTGTGTCATGCGCTTAAATTGTAGAACCGAGCACTATTCGGTCTTTCAGTCGCGTTCGCGCAGACGCCAAGGGCCAAACGCGCACGAGTCCTTGTACGCAGTGTACGTACGCGTTCTGAGGATGCTGGAACTGCGGGTCGGTCTTGATCATCTCGAGCAGGGTCATGTTGGGCGAAGGCAGGGCCTCGTCCACCACGTGCACCACGCCGTTGGTAGCCAGGTTGTTGGTCGACACGATCGGCACGCAGTTGGCCGTCATCAGCTGCCACAGAGAAAGAGGCAGGTACACAAGTCAGCTGCAAAGGCTATTCCTCTTACACTGGGGCCGCATGCTACAAGTCTTAGATAAGAAGGCCAAAGTACTAGATTTTCTACGCCACTAGCAGAAGCCAGCGCGGGACACACTGTACACGGCGGGGTCTCGAATTTTCATTAACTGAAAAGGAGTCCCACCCAAACAGGGACCGTTTCAAGATTGTCTTTCTGCTATAAACGCTGCGAAAATCTTAGAAATTGCCAACTTACCTTGGCAGGGTTGTAAAACTCGTTGATGCGGATGGAAGACCTCCGTCCAGGGTTTCGAGAACCATCTCGTCGCGGAAGTCGCTCGTCCTCAGCATGCCCTTCACGACGTGACCTTTGACCATCTTGCCCTGCTCTTCGTCCTGGCTGCTCGTCACCTCATTCTGAAATGGTCGCGACAAGCGGTTTTCGTTTATCCGGCTGAACCGGATAGTTTGGAGGCCATCCTCGTTTCCCTAAAACTCTAATATACGGTGTTGAGATTTTTTATTTTTTTGTATTCATGCTTTTATTATTTAGAAAATCTACTCTCAGGCTCAAACATTTGACGTTCGCGCATTTAGAAGCAGAGATGTTTTTTTTTTTCTTTTTTTCAAATTTTGAGGTCAACACACTCTAGAATAAAACGCCGTAGCAACACAACTGCGTTTAAAATCTTGCTAACATATTTTATTTTTGCTACCAGATGGCACTGAAGCACAGACATGACTCATATTATGTCTGCGGTCAGGTCTTCATATGCTGTATATTATTACCATCAAAAAGAAAGTCCAAACTTATGCGCCCTTCGAAACGCAATCTCTGCGCAGCGCAGTGAAACGCGCATATTCTGAGGGTAGTCCCGTTGCTATTTGACAACCACTTCCTCCGGAATGGTGAGGAATCGGCTTTTAGTAACCATAGTTTACAAAGTTAACAGAACTCCCGCTGAAATCACACTGCTAAGAAGATTCTTTCTGAAGAATAGACGAGCGACTCCAAGGATCTGCAGCACTCTAAAAAAGAGATACACGAATTCGATTTTTTTTTGCATTTTACTTTGAAAGGTATTTACTGACGGAGGTCAAAATTTACAAGATATGCTAATGCGCCAACTGAGCACTTTCTACCAGTATAGTCTTTTTTAATGAAAGTAATTCAATGTTGAGAGAAAAACAGGGGAAACTGGCGATGGCTTGTTCGCGCTAGCTAGTATTGCGCTGTCTACACGGCTCGATAAGAGGCTTCTCAAGCTCCCTATGCCCATAGACAAAGTACTGTAAAACCCTTTAATTTCGCGGCCCCTATTTTTCGCGAATCGGTCACAGAGGACATAATCGCGGCCACGAAATTTCACGAATTCCAAATGCCTGTATTGAAACTCTTAAGGATCGAAATATTCGCGAATTTTTCAATTCCCGAAAGTCGCGAAAATTAAGGATTTTACAGTATAGAACGCGACATGTGTGACTGAGTCACCTCACAAATATGTCCCTTGCTACATGCCACTTTTTTTTCTAGAACGCATATTGACTTTTTTCAGTCTAGTTCGCTGTTGTATTCACGTAATAGTGCAGTACTCAGATATTAAAACAGCCATTTTTTTTCCTTGAGAACACTGGTGTGTATCTTTAAAAAATATCATTTCAGCCACTAAATAAATTTTACAAATCACAACCCTCATTCTTTTTGGTTACATTAGTGTTCCACAATCCTCAACTACATTTGAAATCACTAAAGATATGCATGCATTGGCCAGAAGGGTAGCATAATTTTTACACCTCGGGAGATTATCCGATAAATACCGGTAACTAACTGCCTGAAGAAATTACCACACTTGGTCTAATACTAAAGCTATCAGTAGTTTCCTCGAGACCTTCTGGAGAACAACGAAAACACACAGTTTCCTTTAGAAGTCGCGATTCTGATATTCAAGCAACACGAAGAAACGGTATGTATTCAATGCATGGATGTAGGAAGCTTCTGGAGGTGACGTGAGGCCACCAGAGGTGAAGCGAGAAGTGTGGAGGGACACGCCCCCAACAATGACCAAAACAGCTGCTGGTTTTGATTATCGTTGGAGGCGTGTCCTTCCCCATTCCTGGCTCCACCTCTGGGCCACTAAACTCGTCAAACACAAAGTTGGAGCCGCAAGTTCGCGGAGCGCGCCGATTGGACGCTGGCGACAAAAGCGCGAAGTCATCATCGTGATGGTCCAATGGGTGCGCTCCGTGAAGCTCGGCCCCAACTCTGTGCTTGGCGAGCTTAGATCCCCCGGTGGCGTCATGTCGCCTCCAGAAGCTTCCTATCTCCATGATTCACTGATAACTTAAGAACGACATATATGCTTGCTTCGGCCGTAGCGCGTCGTGTTTACTGTACACAAACGCGCCTTTTACAAACAAAGCCGCGTTTGACCTCACCAGGTGTGGACACCGCGCATGCCCTGAAACCAGATTTGCGTGAAGTGAAGCGTCTGCCCACGAGCCGCGCCGACAACAGCGCCACCGCAGTGCCGTGACGTCAAAGCAAGCGCGTCCCATTGTTAACAAAGGAATTGAGACTGCCCACCTTGGGTCGGTCTTACTCATTGTAATTGTGCCACTGAATCTGAAAGCGAGGGAGCTTTGAGGACCTACCGTTTGCTCAATGTCCTTGAGTGCGATGTTGGTCGGGCTGAAGATGGTCACATTTTCCTTCTTCAATTCCTCGTCCAGTTTGTTGTCTTCAATGAGGTCGACGAACTTGGAAGCACCAATGTCCTTCATGGTAGTCATCAGGTCCTTCAGATCCACTGCAACGACGACACAAAGTTTTCAGAATTATCCACGTTGTGGCGTATGTTCTCGGGTCTAACTTATTGCTGACAAATCTGCAGGCTGGATAGTGATTACGCTAAATCCTGAGATATAGCTTACTGGTGGTGCATACATTCCATGGTAAACAACGTACGCACATGCGCACCAGTATTGAGGGTTTTGTATTCGCAGATACCAGACGACAGACCACTAGAAGTCACAAACAGGAGAGCTCTGGCATACAGCTGAAAGTTTCATCAAATAATGTGGTGTTTATTGTGGTCGGCAGTTCTTACTTGTGTTTTCATTAAACTTTCAATTTTAAGTCTTATTTTTTTCAGGCTATATATGCTTTACCAAGCAATTCAAGTATTCAGGGCAGACTATTCAACGCAATTCTCAGAAACCAGAAAGTGTTGCCATATGTATGTAGAGGTGTTTCTCTTCGGGATCTGTTTATGTTCCCCTCATCACGTGTTCCTCTAGTTCAGAGAGGGGAGTCATTTCTGAGTTTGTGACTTTGCGATTCTATAAGGGCGTCGATCGATGAACTCTCCCTTATTCCAGTCGCCTATAGGTGGCCTCCGAGGCAAAAATCCCTTCTAGCAACCCTAGTTCACTGCTTCGAGTCAATCCGGATCTCCGCGAATGATGACAAAGGACAATTGTCTCGTAAAAACTAAGGCTTACACTGCACATTAAAAAAAACACGTGGTACGATTTCCTTTACAGTTCTTCCCTAGCGAACGGTCTACAGAAACCGACGGCTCGAGAAAAGCACGGCTAATTATGGTCACGTTTCTCGCTTTTGTGATTCGCTCTTGGGCGTTCTTATGCCACAATATCATTGGCTGTAGAGCGATACTGAGATGCTCGCTACTCACCACGCCCTCAGTTTCTAAAACTGTCGGTGACCATAGAGACGGGTGGACATTCCTCGCCAGCGTGTGCAAGATTCATTTTGTCGGTTTAGTACAGGAACCCCCATCGTTTACGCGCTCACCGATTCAAATATTGGTGATAAAAATTGCACAAGAGGATTGGACTGAACGTTACAAAGATCACATTGCATCAAATAGCCTCGAAAGTTAGAAATAAAAACGGCATAGCTCCTAATCGTGATGTTTAAACAGCTTCACACAAGGAAGGAAACTCGAAGATATCTAAGGAGAAACAGAAGAAAGAAGATTGAGACGCTTGTCTGTCACCTTTCTTTCGTTTCTTCTAAGATATCTTCAAATTTCCTTCCCAGTCTTGGAGTTTAAACATCGTGATTACTACCCACCAGCTCGCCTGAACTTTGACCATTTGTTTTTTTACTAATACCACCTAGATTGACGATGTATTGACATTCGCGTGAATGCGCGTTATGTAGTTATGCGGCACTGTTACGCGGCTACGTTACATTAGAAAAGCGAGACTACTTGTGATGCTTCTTTGACGATCATTGGATCCTTGATTCGAGTCTAGAGAAATATATTTTCTAACTGAGCACTCGGAGTTGGCTATATACATTGACAACTTATTACCTCATTACTTGACATTAGTTGATAAGAATGATCAGGAAGAAATCACGAAGCAAGAAGCGTGAACGCGATAAACCACGCCTGTCTTGGTTAAGCTGTCAATGAGCATAGCAACACGCAATCTGAAATGTAAATCGGTGAACTCCAGCCGTGTCCATCTCCCAGAACTGAGACCCCTTGCGCAGCTCCGCTTTAATCTAATGAGGAAGCGATCCTATGTCCGTGCAACCCGGTTGGCTGCGTTCCAGCTGCCCGCTCCCCTCGTCCAGATTTGGAATGCGACGCCGATAACATTCACAGTCTAGAACATTCCACAGGAACCGAGGAAGAGTTAGAGCTTTCTGCGCCTGGAAACTGCTCGACTTGGGCTGCTCGTCATTTCTGGCAATATGGAGAACCACAAACACTTGCTTCTTGAAATCAGCGGAGCTAATTATACGCGCCAGACGCACCCTGCACCTGACCTTTTGTCGTATTAATAAAAGCTAACAAGAATAAGTTTGGATTAAATAAGAGCCCATCGTCCAACCTTCGCATTTGCTCTTCCTCGCATAAAGTGAAAATCGACGGCGCCTGTATTGAAACGTTCTGCAAATATTCACGGTTCTGCACTTTTCATTTTTTTAATCTGCATTTACAACTGCGCATTATCGAGCTGTGGAAAAGTTATTGCCCTTCTACTTCAATCCGACACTCACTTGAAACCTAAGCGCCAGAGCCCCAAAAAACCTAGGCGATCTGTCGAAGTTATAATTGGGTCCGAGATAGCCGATAGATAGTACCAGCAAATTTGTCGACAAGCATAAAAACGTGAATTCCCAATCCCCAAGTCGTCCACGTCTGATCAGACATGAGAGTGTCGCCGTTATGTAAACGCGGCCATGAAACGTCTTCGACCAGATTATCGACGCAAGCTGGGTCATCGGTGTAACGGGACAGCGGTAAGCCGAAGTACCTTGCATGCAGCCGGCAGCACCATCCTTCCTGCGAACGAAGCCGTGGCAACAGACAAAGGTCTCCGTCGTGGTCTTGCTCTCGTTCATCGTCCTGATTCTGTAAGCACGGAAACAAGAGGAAGAGTAAATATAACTGCACTGTACTTTCCATCTATGGGATCCCAGACATCTTGAGAAGCACAGGGCGTAGCCAGCCTCGAACATCTTACCATCGCTTCGCAGCCAATCAGGTCGCGGCATTATCCGATGAGAAAGTCCAAGGACGAGTCGCGAAGCAAAAGGCGGGAACATCATAAGCCACGCCTTCCGTTTCTTCATTAATCACCGACTATTGATCTCTTTCGAACGATCCATAGACATCAGAGCTCTCCAAGAACTCACAGTTCGAAAAATCTACCGCCGAAGACGCGGGTCACCAACTCTAATGCTAATATTATTCAGGAAAGTGCTCGATAGAGTATCTCGTGCTCTAATAGAGTCTAAACGAGCAAACTACCCGTTAGACCCTAGCAGGTACTTGATATAGACAAACAATGGGATACTTCATTCTTAAACAACTCGTCGTTAATAAAGACCTATAAATTGCGGGGAATTCAGATAGATCGCCCTAAGTTTAAGTTCTGCTTTCTCTTCAACTCTGTGTTTTTACAGCGCAGCGCAGAAGATACTCCATATTGGCAGAAGAGCCGACGTAATGAAAATAAAGGTCCGAAACACAAACGTAGATGTGAAGAACGAGATGTGTGCTTGATCGGCCAACCATGTCACCAGCCTTGAACCGAAGGCTACGCTTCCTTTGAGCGTGGCGTGGGTGGAGAACGGAGTCGAGCGACACGCAGCTTTATTAGGAGGTCATCGGTTTACATTGTCTAATACGATGCACATTGTTCACGGAGAGTGGTGAGCTAATCAGTGACATCAGCAAACAGATTGCGCTGAATTACGAGTCACGGAAAACGTTTGTTACAAACCCCTCATCACCATCACTGTACTGCGCATATGATTTCGTTAAAAGCGCTAAGGTAAATATGTTGTTAAGGTCAAAAAGATGTCTGCACCTAGTGGTTAACTGAGGTCGGTAAAGTAGTAGCAACGAACACAAACACTTTGCGCTCTATTTAAGAAACCAGAAAGCACAGTACGTTCCTAAAGCGTGTGAATTCTAGATTGCATGCAATTGACGGTGTTCTTAATGTCTGCCACAGTGCAATGTTTTCGTTCTAACCTGTCAATGCAACACAGCATTATGTTTACAGCTACTTAAGGCAAACAGAAGCCGTAGAGACCACGAAGAGTGTTCAATGCTCCGCTTACAGTTAACAGTTTACCGGCTTATATTTTAGGAATACGTACAATAAACTACATGCTGAAGGAAAGGCACAAAGAACAAATAAAGTAGTTTTATTTCCAGGAATGCATGATAAGATAAATTATGCAACTTGTTGGTCTTTTCTTTGCGAGCATATTAGATTACCGTAGCATGTGTAGCTCCTTATGTATGTATATCTAGTTAACTTTGAATACATTTTATCGACACATTTATTTTGCCGCAATATGGCCAATGCAGCTTTTGTCCCACAATGCTCGC
Source organism: Ixodes ricinus (assembly GCA_037355805.1). Classification (NCBI taxonomy): domain Eukaryota; kingdom Metazoa; phylum Arthropoda; class Arachnida; order Ixodida; family Ixodidae; genus Ixodes; species Ixodes ricinus. The sequence goes on along the minus strand of JAZHYW010025820.1, from coordinate 32,988 downwards.
CCCCAAAAAGACCATCGAGGTGCATCTCCTTATCCTCGATGCGACTACCTCCACTCAAGTCGGTCCAAACTCGCGTCAGAGGTATAGACCAACTCAACTCGCTGACGTCATGCCCCTGCGGTGGCGCTGCTGTCGGCACTGCTCATGCGCAAACGCTTCCACCTACCGAATTTGGTTTCTGCGCACGCGCAGTGCCCACACCTGGTGTGGGCAAAGCGGGCTTTGTTTGTAAACACTGTGTTGGTGCATACAGTCGCAAGAGGCATCCTAATTCTAACGAGTAGTATGAACGGCTGGCTAGCCGCTCTTTTGTAGGCCACGTCTCCAATTGACTAGAGTCACAACGTAAGCCACGCTTGAGAGTACACCGAAACCTTCATCCACTTTGGTGCTTCAAATCATTGTGACCAGTTATCTGAAGCTTTACTTGAAATCGTGGGAAACGCTTTCCGTTCTCCAGTGTTCAACGGTCTGCGACAGAGCGAAAAGATATCTTTTAAGCTTTGTGACATTGTGTCTAAAGCTCAAAGAGTCGCATTCTTGGATCGCGACTATCGCCAGATTGCGACTGCCCTGCACTGACGACAAGATGGCGGCGCCCAGAAGGCAATCAAGGAATAGAGTGTCGATACTCGTAGCCCATTGAGTGGTTCTTATTTTGATCCCGCAGTCGGGCGAACTCACTTGGTGGTGCAGATGAAGGCGTCTTCGGTCTCCTGGCACTGCTTCGACTGGAAGTTGAAGGCGAAGGCCAGCGACCCGTTGCCCTCGGCGTCATCGTTCACCTCCTTGCTCAGCTTGCACACGTTGGGCCTGGACGAAAGCAGAAGTGGGGTTCCGTCAACAACAGGACTGTGGACGGGCCACGCAAATCGCCATCTCGGTGCACATATTGTGGCGTTCAAACGAGATAGCGGAGAGGTTAGAACTCGCTCTTTCGAAGGACTTGGAAGGCTTAATTTTCCAGAACTTGCAACCCCGTTTTAATACACTCTCAACTTACTCGTACAGAAAACGCTGTCAAGGTTAATTGACGTCATATCGACTGTGCAACAAAGATACATATAAAAAACAGTGCTTCGCGCCGCTTTCTACTAGCTTAGTCGCAATGGATTGACTGACATCTGCATCAATCCACGTTGTTGTAAATTAACGTATAAAGAACCTGCTGTGTGGATGCGCCTTTTTTTTTAATTGACGACTTTTGAACATGGTTGCACTTAATGGTTCAGTATCAGTTATCACTAGGCTGTATACGTTCCGGTTTTAACCGAAAAGACCGATAAACATCCACCGATTAATCGAAAATAAAAATCGGTGAAAACCGGAAAACACCGGGTCTTGGATATTTTCGTACAACGACAGTTATTTTTCACCGAAGAAGTCCTGTGCAAACGTTCCTCGAACTTGTTCATGTTGTTTGTTTCTTTATGGCCGTCGTTAAGATATTTTAAGGTGGCTCTTAGTAATCGAGATGTGTTTTTTCTCTGTCAGTGTTCATTGTCATCAGTGTATGTCCCAAAAAGTGGTCCCCGCTGTGCCCTTTCTAAATTGCCCGTTGAAGGTTGCCCTCCTTCTCTGTAGACCCTAGTTGGAGGGTTCGAAGCGTCTTTCATTGTGCGGGTCTAAGCGCCTGGAAGCTGCATTCGCCAGGTTGGCCAGTAGTGTCCCAAGCCTCGTTGGATATTTTGGGGACTTCACGTGCCATGCGCAATGTAGAGCGCGCGCACTCGAAATTGCGCGGCGCAGTCAACAGGAAGGAGCGGGCAGGAATGACAGATGTGGGCCTTCGGAATGTATGCACGCATATATTAGAGTAATGAAGTGCGAAGAATATTGTGTATCAGATGTAAATGAAAATTGAACCGTTTTTCGTCTTAATTGTTCGTTTATATTCGCGATTTTTTTTCCGTCGATAAAAGCTTTTTGAAGCGTCTCCACGAGACCATTCACCGAAATGCACCGGCATTTTAAAATAAATAAACACCAAAAAACATCCGCCGATTTTTGACATAAATAAACACCGGAAAGTATACAGCCTAGTTATCATCCATAAGATCCATTCAACTCTCGATCGGGGATCTCAGGCTGACTGCATCTTCTTGGACTTCGTCACAGGCATTCGACAAGGCGTCCCATAAACTTCTACTATACGAGCTCAGTGCTCTCAATATTGATCCTAATATCTTATTTTGGTTTGAGCGTCTGTTACCTAACCGATCACAGTTTGTAGCCGTAAATGGCACTAACTCTTTATCTGTCAGTGTGAACTCCGGTGTACCACAGGGCTCTGTCCCTGGTCCTTGTTTATTCCTGATCTATATCAACGACTTACCAACTCAAGTTTCCTCTTCTATATAACCTATTTTGCTGATGACTGCGTCGTTTGCCGTGGAATTACTAACAGTTCTGACGTTCACATAATTCAATCAGACATTCAGGCTATGGAATCGTGGTGTGAATCTTGGCAAAATAAAACTGAATACTAGCAAATGCGAGCCCGTAAAACCACCCTCTGTCCTCTCTACCACTTGTCAGATAATCATCTTGAAATTGTATGATATTACTAATACGTAGGTGTCCACATTGCGTCTGACTTATCATAAACAAATCATACCAAGTATGTTATAAACAACAGTAATCGCGTGCATGGATACATCAGACGCAATTTTTCTTCAGGCCCATCCTCTTTGATATTATCACGTTATAAAACTTTAGTACGCAGTAAACTCGAATATGCATGCTCAGTCGGGGATCCTGGTACAGAAATATCTATCCCAGCTCTTGAAGCCGTTCAAAACCGGTCAGCTCGTTTCATTCCTTCTAACTGCCATCGTACATCAAGTGTCACGTCAATTAAATGCAATCTATCATTGCCCCTCCATTATATCCGGCGTATGATCTCTCGTCTATGTCTATTTCATAAAATATAACACAATAATTCCAGTCTAAAAGCACAACTAATTAATGATCCTATCTATATATTTTCACGCCTCGACCATAACTGCAAAGTTGGCATACCCACATGTAACACTTCTTTCTGCAGTTCATTCATCCCCAAAATCTCTTGTGATTGAAACCGCCTTCCCCTTCTATAGCGTCTATTAGTCATTTTAATAGATTTAAGACTGCACTAGCTAATTATTATACTTGTTTAGAGCCTGTATTACTGCTTTTAATTATGTTTAGGTTCCCAAATCCCCACCCCGTCTGTAATGCTTCGGCCCTGATGGTATAATACATAAATAAATAAATATATGACATGCGCACTGAAAACTTTGCTGTATGTGAAGGTACCACATCCTAAAACGAAAACTGCGCAAGTGTAGAACAGGAGGCACGCTGAGAAGGACAAGGGGAAGCATCTTTCTATATGCGTCCTTTTAGTCTTTTTCTTTTTTAGTTGTTTCACAAAGTTCTACCAAATCTGCGTGGCCTTTCAGTTTGACCAGAGCGGTTATCATCGCTCTGGTCATGTTATCGTATGTTCATGCTTTTGTATGTATGTAAGGACATGTTTTTATATGTTCAAGTAGTTTGCTATAATTTGATTTACTGTCATTTACTGTCATTTACTGATCATTAATGGTCACTGAAATGGTTTAACGACAGTTTCTGGACTTCGGGAACCTGGGTATTTATTACGCGACGTTAACACGGAATAAGATATCAGTTGTCCTCCGACTTCATATCCACTGATGATACAACATCGATGTTTTAGCGTGCTAGAGTTATAAAGGTTTCCAACCGATAATCGAAGCGCCCTAAATTTCTAAGAATGCTGAACGCGAAGCATGCTAGAAACGTTTCATTGCACACAAAAAGATTTTATTCCAACGATGGTTAAACTCAATTCACGTTACAATCCCTTTATTTTCAGAAGCTAGGGCGTTTCCAGAACATGTGTTTGTCAATTCTAATATTGTTCAAAGAACCCGCTGCCGCCGAGTGATCGCAGCCTCGCACACGCTCTGTCAGTAAAATTTAATGCTCATGTCTTTTTTTTGTTCTTTTGTTTTAAACCGCACTAACATACGATTTAATCTTCCTTCGGGTTTGTTTTCAAAAGCTTAACATAAACGCGGAAACGGCAATACGTAAAATTTTTGCGCGTGGTAAATTCAGTATGTTTGCGCTCATGAAACACCTACCCTTCGATCTGGATGAGCATCGTACCGGCGTGCGGTCGTGTACCACCACTTCGTGATGCACGTTAAAGACCCCAGGCTAGCGGTTATAATGCACTGGCTAAATTGCTCATCTACAGCGAGTGACTCGTCGCAACTTTAAATGGCTGACCAACTACAGGCTGTATAAACGTCCCCACAACCCAATTTCTTTTTTACGATCTGAGATATATGAGAAATGTTATTTTTACCGACATCTTCAAGCATCGGCAAGAAATCAACGCCTTGTTTAGAGATCTCGATGACTTACTATCGCCGGCTGGCAGACGAATTAGGCTGTCAGCAGGGCGCGCTTGACGTGCCAGTAGATTTCTATTAAGATATTTCACTTGCGTGTGCAAGCAGACATGCCTAGAGCCACTCTATATGGCAGCGTAGCTGCCAGAGTAGCGCCACGCTTTTCCCTGTGCCGCCTCTCACCGTGATTGGTCACACGCGGTACCATAGCAACGAGCTGAGCTGGCTCGGTTTCCTTAGCAACCGAGTGACTACTCGTCACGTGGCCTCGCAAGAGCCGTGATGTCACCGGTAAGATGGCAACGCCCAGAGCTGGTGGGTACGAGTTTGCTCGGTGCGCGGTAGTCGTAATGTGCCGCTTCTTGCCGACGATTTTGGACTTCTTCGTGCTCTCTGACACAGGTGTAACGTGAAGATCTGAAAGAATGAGACTTTATACCTTTTCTGTGAAGATCGCTCTGGATACTAGCACCTGTGCGACAGCATCAGTGATATCGCCGTAGCGGTGCTCGGGTTCCTGGATGTGTTCAAGGATCAAGAAGACTTTTTGCATACAATTTTCGCATACGCCTAGCCTTGTTTGAACGTTGAAATGTCTGACAATCGATGCAAAATGTATGCGTCGCATGTTGGACCTTGGGGAAGTTGTTTCTGCCCCAGGTAACCGCGTAATCACAGAAACTTTTAGCGAGGAAGCTCCTGCGATCTTTACGTTTTGTAGTAATCAACGATTTTACGATATAGCTTTTAGGATAACATTTTCGAATTTTCTAGCTTCCTTTGAATGTTGGAATTTCTGAGAATCGAAACGAAAGGTATACGTCGTGTGTAAGGGCCTAGGGGGAGTTGTTTCAGCCGTGGGTCGCCGAATAATCAGAGCAACTTTAAGCGAGGAAGCGCCTGCGATCTTTAACCTTTTGTACTAATCGACGATTTTACGAATCGACAGTTCTGAAGACTTTGATAAACGTGCTTTCGTTGCAATAGCTTGCATTTGATCGCAGTGTTTTTTTGTTTGTTTTTTAAGTAACAAGCTGGCGTTTGTTTAAATGACGTATATGAAATGACGCGCTCTACTACAGTGCATCAACACATACTATTAAACTTATATGCTCAGAGGTGTGTTCGTCTTTGTAATTAACAAGTTACAAAAAATTATTTTTACGAATGTAATATTTATTTTCTGTAGCTGGGCCCGTTTTGTGCTCGTTAATGTCCGTGTGCTATGATGTTATCATCATGTGTGTATAATTCTAAATATCCTCCTTGCAATGCTTACAAAAGCCAAAATGACGTCAGCCGACCCCAGCTCACGCATTTCGCGAAAACTGATTCACTGGGACGTATGCGCTGGTCAACAATCAATTCGTCGACGAATATTTGAATTCGCGTTCGTGGGCAATGAGTGCACATGAGTGCATTTGCGAATGCCAAGTTCTATGGTGTGCTTAAAAAACACGGTGGAAGCTTCGGGTCATCGCACCGGTGCCCTAGCATGTCACGACCGCTTGATTCCACTGTTTTCTTTTGAGTTGAGGATTAAAGCTAAGGAAGCAGAAGTTAAAAAATCATTTCATGGCCCCTTTGACACGGGTATGCGTGCTACACCAGATAAAAATATTGACTTTTTGCATGCCGGTAAACTTCCGGACGACCACTTGGCCTGTCGGCAAGAACAAGTCCGGCGTCCGTTTTTTTGATGGCGTTAACAATCCTCTGTAGACCGCCGTGCTGTCCTTCTTGGTTTAACCCCGTCGACAGTTCATCGCACAAAACGAGGGTGATACGTCGTCGACGTCGCTCATCGCCAGTCGGTGAGATAATCTCATCTTGAATGAATGATTGGGTCTTGAAGAAGTATGGTGCTAAGCATACATTCTCTTACTATGAGGCAGTCGAGCAGCAGTCATGTCCAAAGGCAATCGTCCTGTCGTGGCCGGCGTAATCGGATTTTGTTCCATAGGAGCGAAGTCCGAAAGTACCAGGACGTTACGTTCGTCCCACGAAGCGGCCACCATCCCGGCGGCGCGGAAAACCACTCGCCTTGTCCGTGCACCTACGATACTTAGCAGCTCTCGTCGCCCGACAGTCCCAGGGCTGTAAATCGTCTCACTTCACAGAAGAAACAGGCACCGTTCCTCCAGAGGCCCGTGCCGTGCCACCATGCAAAGCGCCTTTTAGGTCTTTTACCACTATTCAATTAACGAATGGAGATATCAACTAGATAAAGGTTGCCACCCGGTGTCGCTAGCAGTATGGTTACCATGGCAACCTCCCAGGCCCAAAATGGAGATCACTATAGGCGCTTCTGACGTCGTGCATCTAGATAATTTTGCGTCGTGTCGCTACTCTGGCAGCTACGCTGCCATATAGAGTGGCTCTAGACGTGCCCACTCTCGAACTGCTGCGACTATTCGCAAAAAGTATGCATTTATACGTACAAGCCTCGCTAAGGAGCCAGAAGACGAAGGTGTTAATGTGCATCTTTTGGCCTAATTTATTGAGCAACGCACCGTCCTCGCTGTTTCGAAATTTTGTGTTTGCTTTATAACCACTCCTAAAAGAAACGGAAACAGCCACACTAAAAGGCATTCGCAAAGTACGTCCCTGACCCGGTTTGCCGGAAACAACCTGCACAAATCCTGCTCACCGAATGAGGGCATCCTGTCACGAAGTGTAATCTAAACACCAACAAAAAGAAAGGTGTACGGACTGTTCTTCTTGTAATGCTGCTCTTCTTTATCGTTCATCTTTGAACAGACTCAAATCTCGGATCCGCCTGTACACGAACCGATTTCGGACGACAATGTCCCTGCTGGATTGAGACGCGCCTTCCGAAGGCATCGGGATAGAGGACACAGCTTGACACGCCGCACGCGCTGTACCCCGGCAGCAGCGGCTCTCTCGTTCATTTGCAATGCAGAGCGGGGATCACTGTTCGTCCCCCTCGAGAAGAACTCCGACGCCCCTGTGGATCGCGAGCTCCGTCGACGAGAAGCAGCACGAGAACACGATCTGCGTCCGCGACGCGCTGTCGCTCATCCGAATCCCGCAAGGCCGAGCGTGATACATCCGATGGGCGCCAGCAACACGGAACGCGACTTTACATAAACAGCGAGGGAACGGCAGACTTTCGGATCCCACCCCTTCGTGCGCGCCTCTGGAACCACTTAGCGCGGCTGCGTATTCGGTACACGGACGGAGCGATTAAAGCTCATTTATCGGGGCTCGCTGTTGAGTCGCGAAGCGGTGCCAAAGGCGTGTGTTAGCGCAGCGGTTTCTTTCGAGACTGGAAAACATCCGCGCGTTTATTCTCTGGTATGACGCACAAAGAGTCAAACATATGGCAATCAACGAAGGTAACTCTCATAATGATCAAGTGGAAAATATTGTTTTTTATAAGATGTGTGCGTCCAGCGCTCTGCCATCCGAGGGCTCAATCGAGGCTACCAACGACGTCTCACCTGCCCGTGAGCTGCAAAAACTGTGATTGAAAGAAGGCTATTTGACTCGAGCCGTTATTCGCCCATCTCTAAATGGTATATTTTGCGGGACAATGAGGGACATTGAGTTTAGTTTGTTTGCGCACAAGAAATCTATGGATGACGCTGGGCCATTCCAGTTCAGTCTCTGCTCGGTATACCTGTCATTTTGAGCGTACAACGAGTGGCAGGGGTTAAAAGCCACTGCGTCACTTTTGTAACGGAGTTGCACCACTATTCACATACCTTGGCTCTACCCTAATGCGCTATATGGGTCTACTCACTCTCGATAAACTGTTTCACTGAGCACAATGTAAACATGTGATAAGATCGCGCGTCTAGTCACTGCGCCAGGAGTGGCAGAAAGACTTCATAAAATCTCGCAACATATTCGTTTGCGCGACCTCTACGAAGCTCCAAGAGGACATGAAACGTGTTTTTTTTAAACGCCCTGATCATGCCACATGCGACAAACAAGTGTGGTTTTCCGTCCACCCGCAGTCCAGATAGTGTCGGCGCAAGCAACTGCGGTACCGTCATGGTCGCCTTGGGTACATTACAGCTGCATAACATGACGCCACGAGGTGAAACAATTTTCGCCTGTTTATTGCCAGCTTTGAGAGGACGGTAAGTTAGCACGTTTCCCGATTCAGAGGCGGTACCGCGCTTGCCCCGCCGCCTTACAAGCCTGCTTCGGCGGTTCGCAGCGGTTCCTGGTACTCATCAGCGCCCGAGGCCAGGTGCCCCACCCACCCCTTCATGAAAAGGCGTCGAAAGCAGAGCCCTGTCGTTCCGCCCCGAGACCTAATGGTCGTTTCATCATACTGCGCATGCGTGTACACCGTCCGCCGTGCTGCCTCGTGCCAGGCGGAATCAGGAACAAAGAAACGGGAAATCCGGCTGGGCTTTACCGATGGCCCGACAGGTCGCGACGTCGTGGACAAAGGACGGCTGCTCGTCCGCGTCAGTTGGCGCGTCGTTGGCCATGAAAAACAAGCGTCTATTTGGGACGTACCAAAGTGAACTCGTGGCAGTTCGCGAGCGCGCGGAATCACTCGACAAAACTGTTTTAAGCATCAGTCGACTGGAACGAGCCGACAAATTAAACTCCCACACGTGCGCTCCGAACAAAGCCCGAGCAATCTACGCGCCAACAAAGCATGGCGAAGATATGCGAACGCGGTTATTAAATTAGACATTTCAATGAATGGCGAGACCGGGAAAAATAGTTGCGGAGAAATTGAAAAGTTATATTTGTGCTGGGCCATCTAATATGCGTAATATAGCACGTTCCGCGTCCACGGATAGACGCCGTATTTGGGTCAAAATTATACGGAGCGCAAGTTCGTCTGCTTCTGGCGCAGGAGTTGCGGTGACGTCAGAACGCCGGGCGTTTACTCGCTTATTAAAACAAAATGGTGGGTAGACTTTAAGGCATCTAGCATTGAGGTCTACCCACTATCCTTCCAATCAGAGCCAATCAGAGCTCGGCGTCGTTCTGACGTCACCGAAACTCTGGCACAAAAAGCAGACGACTTGTTCTCCGCATAGTCTTTTGCAACATAAGATCTGTAGAAGCCCCGCCTCCAGCACCCGCCCCTTGCCTTCCGTCGTGCTTTGGTTGCCTCACGAGACATCGAAGTGTTACCGAAGGTAGAAAGCTAGCGCTGTATGGGGAGCTTGTACTGGATATCTGATGTAACAACTTGACGTCCTATTAGCGGCCATTGTGGTGGCCTTGCTGCTGTGCGCGTACCTTCTGCAGCAGACATTTTTTTCAGCCACCGAATTTGTACTTTTCGACAAGAACAAGTAGGAATAAGTCACGGCCAAACTAGCGTGGTGCGATGACGTCATGTGTCAGCCACCCATAAGGATCAGTGAATAGCAATTCGACCCAAAAATTATCGCCTATCTTAGCTTTCTGACGCCGTCGCACACGACGGCGTCCAATGTCTTCGAAGTCAGGGGACGCTACAGATGACTGGGTGCTACTCAGTCATGTGTAGCATCATAACAACGTCGGAACAGTCCGCTCTTATTGGACCATGGAACAGCGTTCGAAGAGCGTCCACAGTACTGTTTGAACCTCTGCACTTCACTATGGAAGTTAAACAAGTTTCGTGGTTCCGAGCACCGCCGGGAACACCGACAATAACAACAATATTAAATGTATTATAGGAATAAAGTCGGGAAACCCAGAATATACAGCGTGTCACATATGAGCTGTATATCTGATCTGATTTTCTGAAGTCGGCAGTCAGCTAAATTCTGCTAAATTTAACTGAACGCGACAATTAAGTTTTCTCGCAAACTATAGCGTGGAATATTCATAGGTGTTTGTTATTTATACACCAATTTAATATACCAGCAAAGTTAAGCTGTGAACCGCTTTCCACAATATTTAGCCAGACGGCACTCTGCTAAATTCAGCGTGTTACACTTTTGCGTTAGACTTACGCGTTACACTTTTTCGTTACACTCGTTTGGGGACACTTTATAAATTATTTGTGACACCCTAGTCCTATACACAATTTGTGTAGAAAGGGGTTGGATTGAGGCGCTCACCCTTTGTACCAGGGCTGGAAGGAGGGCAACCCGAGTCCGAAGAAGTTTCCGAGTCCGTCGTGCACCCAGGGCCGGTTGACGAAGACGGCCGTGGCGCTACCATCGTCGTCCCAGACGGCGCCGCCCGCGGCCCCGGCTTCGGGATCGGCCTCGGAGCCACCCGAAGGAAGACCCTCGTCGCGCTCCGGGGACACCAGGGTCGACACCAGGGGCACGTGGCCCATGTGAGGACGGATCCTGGGCGCGAAAAGACAAAACCAAGAAACAATTAACAACGGCGCTGGACACTTTTCCAGCGCTGATAATACGGGGGAAAAAATGTTGAGTCATTGCGCGGGCGCGCGGCGTCTGACATCCCGCACAAGAAAGTGCCTGCGTATGCCCAGGGAGCGTTCCATATCTTGGGAGGCTAATATAGTAACTCACAGATGACGACCAACTAGCCAAGCCAATCCACTATTTTACTGTACATTTCTCGTTCGTCAGCGCCTGTCCCCGAGTGTGTGTGTTTCTCCGACTTCGACCCGTCCTTTTTGCGCTTTATTTTTTCATTGTGGAAATTACTGCAATGGCCTATATGTTGAAAATATTCAACGAAGGCAATACTTTGGTTTTGCCCAACAAAATCGTCATACGTGAAATACGTTTTTCGGTGGGAAACTCTCGATGTAATCTTTGATGTAGCGATACTGGGTCTTACGACGATCACGCCATTGGTTCTCGCTGGGGTTACGCGATCGCTACCTCCAAGTGCGAGGAACCACCCTGAAACGGCGGTGCCATGTTATACAGGGTGTTTTTCGAAACGCAAGCCAAACCGTTCCTGCGAAAATTACGGATCCCACCAAAAAAAAGAAATCTTTTTGACGTATTGGTTTAACTTTTTGTCAAGGGCCAATTTGAATAATATAGATATATGTATTAACTTTTTCTTTAATTAGTATATTAATTTCTCTCGTGTAATTAACTTTTAATTAGACAGTTTAAAGGTACGGTTTCAATTATAAACTTGCTGAGCATCATCGAAGAATATTAATTCGACGCATTTTTGAAACGTACAAGGCACGTCAGCATTTTACAGTGTTCCACAAATAACATTCATTTTGGACGTCACTTCCGTCGCGCTGTCGCGTGACAACACGACGTAAGTGACATAACTTGACGCGATCACGGGGTTGGTGTCACATGACCAGCCGGCCGCTAAATTTAGCGGGGAAATATTATATGTCATGCTATATAGTAGACCCGTAGCAGCGCCCATGGCAAGCAACGTCCGTCATTTCTAGGTCGCGTTTCCGCCGTGCGTATCGTTGCGTCCTTTCCAACGCTCTGCTAGTGCGAGTCAAACCATGGACACATGCTGAGGGACGCTCACAGACGCTGGTTTACGCCCCTGGAAGGGGCGCGATGGAACGCTAGGGCGCCGCTCCACGTCCGCATTAAATGGTCGCGTCCCGCAAACGAGAGCAGAGGTGCACCTTTTGTTGTCGCGTCTCGTGGACGCCACAACACCCTCTGGCTCAGAGAAACGGTCCTATAACATCCCCTCAACTCCGCATCCTAAGTAATTCAAATTTTTTACGTACAATCATGGTGATTCATTGTTGTTGCTTTTTATTATTAACTGGAAAACAATGGAAGCACCTGCTAAACGCACCTGCACCCGTGATGAGCACTCGCAAGAGTCAATTCGTTAAACCTTCTCTCTCAAGTTGTGGACGCCGGCGGAAACGCAGCTCAGCAAAGTCTTTTTTTCGCAGGACTATGCTTGCGCGCTGCAGGAAAGCACTTTCTAGAACCACGCCCTCGTTTTCCTTTTAGCCTCATTACGGCGCTGCGCAACGCCATACTCGGTTCACCTTTAAGCTGAGACTAGAATCTCCGCCTTCAGCGCAAGCTCGCTGGCTTCCGCAGTGCCTTGGTTGCGCGTGCCTGCGCGTTCGCACATGTCTAGCAAGAGCAGAAAGGTCGCTCTGAAGGCGGAGCTTCTAGTCTCAGCTTAAAGGTGAACCGAGTATTGGCGGCGAGATATTTTGGCGGCGCCCTCCTAAGGTTCCTTCTTTTGACGTCATTACCTCGCGAACAACATATTCGATGGTGTTTGTGAGTGAGCATGGTGCAAGCTTGAAATCATTTCGCCCTAAAAGCAACACTGCAAACAGCATCAAAATTGAAGTCCGTACACTACTTTTATTTCCGTCAATGAGAAGTCCTTTGCTGACGTCATAGTCAGCATTCAGCCAATCGTGGCAAGCCGACCACAGCAGCGCTTTCGATCGCTCAAGTCGCCAATAGTCAACGTCCTCCGTTAAATAATGCACGCAGACACAAAGAGAACTTTTAAAGTGCGCCAATAGGGAGTGTGTGCCTCCAAGCGGGGGCCGGTGCACCCCTACTAAAAACGCAATGCGCTTGACGTCACGTCGTTAGCCAACGCGCTTTACATGCATCGCGACAAGCGAATTCTCCGAATCCCTCAACGTGATGCTACTATACTACGTTGGACCACTACTTAGCGAGCGGAGGAAAACTTACAAAGTCTTCTCGAGCGCCGATTCGGGCATAAACGAATCTGTATAAGTGAACCCATGCACTGAGCGCAAATAGACTTTTCACAAAGGCTTCTTTAGGTGTTGCATCTATCATATTAAAATTTTATATGTGCGTTTTAGGAAAAAGTTTAAGATCAAAAAAATACTGTGTTCTTTCTTTTTACTTTCTTTTTTTTAGTGAACAGGAAGGAAAACGGCATAAACCGTTTGTTTGACGGTGCTACTCCCAGATGGCACAACACAAGGCAAAAGCGTGAACGTTTCTTCTGAAATGAACACCCGAAAGTACATTTAGCAGTTCCGAGCGTTTAGGGTACTGTATCATCAGTGAGTAGACACGTCAACTAGACAGTTTTAACCGTTTTGCTCTCTGTGTTATTTAATTTTAACTTTAATTTTTTTGTGCATTTAGTAGTCAATTCAAATTCTTTTCAGGCTCGTGCATTTAGTGTTCGATCAAGTGAGACAGTAACCTAAATATTGTTTGTTCTCAGTATTTGATAAAACTCTGGTAAGAGCATCGGAACGAGGCACGTGACAGGCCCATGATGCACTAGTTCACTCCTGCGATTCGTTCACATGTGCCTTGATCCGACGTTGTTATTGGCACACTGGGCACTTGGCTTCCACCGTTTGCCAAGCTCCGCTGAAACAGGATATCGCTGGGTATAATTGAGCCATTGAATGTTTCCACTGCATACCGCATTTCGTATAGCGTCCGCGCAGACTGCTAAATCGAGCCATTTGTTTTCGTATCGCCTAGTATCGGCCATCTTGAAATCGCGAGATAAAAAACGCACGCCAAACAGTCAAGCCGGACCTCTGAACTGTCGGTTATTTGCGAGCGATTCGTAGGTGACAAGCGTGTTGGTTTTCGTCAGGACCTGCTACATCGAGTTGACGGTAATCGCGCCATGCGGAGGACAATGAACCTGGACCATTTGCGCGCAAATGCTGCCAGCTCTTCGCCAACACCTCCTGGCTAACAAAACCGCAGCGTTGAATTTTCAACGTCCATTAGACAAATCCAACGCGGGGCATCGATAAGACGCGAGTTAGTGTTTGGCTGGGTTCATGTTCAATCAGTGAGAACACCAGTCTCAACCGAACGCTTAAGCGCCGTTCACACCCTTACAACCGAGTAGGACCGAGAGAGACAAGACCGGTTTTTAAGCCTCTTGCAATGACGGAGGACCGGATGCTCTGCTGTGGAGCAGGTCCTATGCCGTTGCAAGAGGCTTAAAAGCGGTCTTGTCTATCTCGGTCCTACTCGGTTGTAAGTGGTGAACGGAGCTTACGCGGAACTCGCGTCCAATCCGTGATTCGTGTTGGCCTTCTTTAGGTGACGTCGAAAATTCAGTCATTGTGGCCTCGTTATCTAGGAGATGATGTCCGATCTCCGATCAGGTTCGGCTACAAGAGCAGCCTTTGTAAGGCGTCGATTGCAGCGTGGCGACGCTGTTCTGCAACAGAGCTCGGCGCCACGAACTTCTTGGTACGGGTCCACCGGATTTCATACGTTGTCACGGATCTACTAAGCCAAGACAACGTAAATATACATTTTCACGTTAGCTTCATCGGTTTTCGCGGTTGTATAACGTTTTCCACCGTGATTTGAGGAACCGGTACCGGTTGTTTTTCGAGACTTTTCGCAAACGTATCGAAGCCTCGTTTGTACACCGAAGAATTAGATTGCGTTCGCTTACAAATACAAATATGCGCAGTTTCAAAGTTTCACCCGGAGAAATTTAACATTTGGCCCGCATTTCTCGATCACTTATTTTTAGCTAAAAAGCAAAAACTGCAACCCGAATTCAAAATAAACAAAGGGCAGGTTAACGGAAGAAAGAAATACAGACGCTTTGGTATTTCCCTGTTTATTACTATGAACGACTTTTGGCCTCGCTTTGGCGTGTTTTGTTCCTTTACGTTTAGTTTTTGTTCAGACGTTTGAAACACCGACTGCGCGACTAAAAGCGGAGTGAGTTCGTCAGGAGGAGGGAGGGGAAGGACGACGAGACGGATATTGTCTGCCCGACGACGGGCAACGAGGCACTTCCTTCGTCGGCAACGCATGAGCGGACAGTGCGTAGTAGAGCCGAGTCCGGACGGAAGAGGCATCCAAGCGCCGGGGAGGTTCCGCATTGTTCGACGGCTACGCTTTGCCGAGCGGTTTCCGAATCCATACAAGCGGCAGCGTTTGGCAACAAGAACATCATCCGGATTGGTGTTCACTCGTGTTTCTTATAATTAAAAACATTAACACGCCGCGGGCTCGACGTGTTCTGAAGCAAGAAAGCTACAGCACGAGTAACTATTTCGGGAAAATGTTTGGCATCCAAAGTTCCTGTAGATGTTATAAAAGCAACAAAAAAAACACAACATCCGACTATATAAAATTAGGACATAAGGCGCGAATACTGATTACGCGACGCTCATGCCACTCGTGTCACCTTCGTGAACAATTCGCAAGTTCACAAATTCACGCTTCGTCGAAAAAATAATAATAACATTAATAATACGCAATTAAAAAAAAAAGAAACGTGTTCGTGCTGTTTTTGTGCGTGTTCGCCAAAAGTTACTGCTACAACTCGACTCGATAAGAAAAAAAAATTGAGGAAAGGAAGTTTGTTTATAATCACTGGATCCTCGAGCTCACACACTAATCCAGAAATTGTGGTTTATCATACACAAAAGCACTACAAGGTATACATAGACGCTCTATAGGCAGATGTGCGAAAGAGCAGACATGACTGACCTTCACCAGCCCGCTCGCGTCGTTTATCCCGGTCGATTCACTACCACGATGGCTGGTGGTAATAGGTCATTGATTCCTACGATGCTCAGTGGTGAACGTCACGTAACGCGAACCGTCACGCACGACCAAGTCGATTCTGCGCCAACAAAATGGCGCCATTCAGTTCATTCTGCCGCTGTGCGCCGCGCCTTTCGCTTTATGCGACCTCATCCGATGCTACAATCCGGTGCAGCTGATCAAGCAACTTCAAAGTGCGTCGTCACGGCGTTCTGCGTCTTGCTGCCTTCGCTATCACAGGCGAAACCAACCGGGCGGCGGAGAGAAGCTCACCGGAGAAATGCTCACCGCAAAACCGGCAGATGCGGAGAAAAGCTCACCGGCCCTTGAGCGGATCCGGAAAAAGCTCACCGATTTCCTTTTTTCCTTAGCTTAGCGGATTGTGCGTCACACGTGGCAATTTAATTTCACGCAATTAGAATTCGATCACTTCATTAAAAATAATTGTCCTTTTTTTGTGATATTCTTCGCGTTTATTGGGCATATTTACGAATTCCTCAGAAATTAGTAATCACCCATCCTGTGTATTATTCACGCCGTAAGCGTATAATCAGAACGTGGGAACTCCCGTAAAAAAGGAAAACAATTTATTGACAGCGTGACAGTGCGCCGTCGGTAGCTCTGTCGAATAAAGAGGTTTTTTTTTTTTTTGAGCTAATACGAATGGAAGCATGTGAACCGTTTCAGCTACGAAGTTTGTGTGGTGCCTGATGGATGAGTAGGTGTTTGTTGATGTAATCAGTGTCAACTACGCGGTTTTCTTTCTGTTTTTTTTTTCGCTAACAGAACTTTAGTTGCGAGAACAGCTTTGTCCTGTCGTGTTTGTTGTCTTCACTCTGTCTTTGTCGTTTGAGCTCTTTTCGTCGTGTATAACGTCAACCAACTCGTCCAATTCGCTACCTTACAGAAGACTACTTCTTATATAGGTCACGAGTAACAACAGTGAGAATGTGAAGCTCTGAAGGTCATGGGTGGCTCACCGTAGAAGGGCACTATCACACAAAGGCAACGTGTGGAAACACCAGCACGAACGGCTAGAAAACGTGCATGTTCGTGGAAGAAAGAAACCTCGATATCCTATCTGACTGTTTTAACCTGTTTTCAAAGGTTAACAAAAGCTTCAAAGAAAATTTCAGGCACCGCGTTGTTGCGCATAGCACTTTCGGATTTTCGGCATTTACAGTTTTGAATTTTAGGTTTTTAGGCAGACATTATTAAGTTTTCGAACATTTTCCTGTTCTTCGAGTTCATAAAGTTTTCAGTTAGGCTTTCGTTGCCTCGAGAGTAAACCACCAAAAAAAACACTCGCCCGCATTTATTAATTGGGGAGCCATATATACCCAATAAACTTAACAAATATTACAAAAAATGCCATTTTTTTCTTTTTCTTACAAAACTGACGAGTTTTTATGATAACAAAATTGATGCATGTTACGCATGATCCGACAACCTCCATATGAAAAGAAGAAAAAAAATAATCGGTGAGCTTTTTCTCAGCATCAACCGGTTTTGCGGTGAGCTTTTCTCCGGGATTCGAACCAAGGCTTCGATCGGATTTAGGATGCACCAGCTGAACAAACCAACCCTACAAACGAGAGAAGAACGTGAGAGACGCATTCAACCAGCGATTAAATGGGTTGAATGCGTCTCTGACGTTCTCCTCTCGTTTGTATGGTTGGTTTGTTCAGCTGGTGTCTCCTAAATGTGTTTTACCAACGTGCTCAACTCTTTCCCGTGGTTCGATTGGACTTTACGGATGGTGAGAAGTTTACCGACTAATCATGCGAAACGTCGAGTGTGGGTGCGATAGCTCTGCCATTTCCGATGAGGTTCCGCTCAGCTTTATATTTCTCTCTCTTCGTTCCATTCCGACTCTCATATCCGTCGTCATCCTCTCTCTCTCCTCCCTCTCTCCCGCGTGGCGCAGCGACGAGCAAAGGCTGTGCGACTTTCCCGGTGGCATTCCGATGGTGGAGGCGGACCTTACGCCAGTTTGTACATTTCGAGCGGGGAAAAGACGTGTCAAATGTCTTCGTTTGCTCCTCAGTGCTAGCAACTCGGGTTGCTGGACATGTCGGGTTTTGTGGAGGGCAGATTATTCTACCGACCCGAGCGGTTCTCCGACGTTGTGGTAAGGACCGTACAAGGTACCTAACTACGCAGCCAACTGTCTTTAAATAACCACATGACGCGTTCTTTCTTTTTTTTTTTTTTTTGTGGGCGTGGGCCAGAGCTTTATTGGTTTGGGGCGGTTCTGTGTTGCCATATTGGAACACGCTAGTTATTTGTCTTTCCGGTAATCGCACGCTGCCTGTATTGTGTGCTACGAAAGGTGCCACAAAACAATTAAGCTCGAGCTTTATTTCATCTTCTCCCGCCCTCACCGGAACGGCCTGTTAGAGCCCCGAGCTCAAACTAAATACTCTCTTCGAAAGAGGGAACTCCAGCAATTTTGTTTTTTTATATATAATCGCTGATTCGCTTTAAAATTGATTCAACTTATCAATAGACATATCTGAACTAGCAACTCAAATCATAGGCAAAAGAGCTATTTTTTTTCGCGAAGTTATTTTTTTTATATTTTACCCGTATTGTTTTTTTTTTTTTTTTTTAACTGAGCGGTTTTACTGGTAACACTGCAAGCGTGACAACAGATGTAGTCTGGGCCGGACGCTACAACTTTTTCTGACGGGTTACAAGACGGATGGCGTGAACTGAACACCGGAGCGCACCTCATTCCAGTATACTAAAAACAATGTGCGACATAATAGTGTTTTTTATTATATACTGCTTGCTTTACCTGCAAGTTTTACAACGTGCGACGTCACTCTACTGCAAAAAGCGGTAAAATATTAATGTTGGTTTTGGTACCATTTTTATTTACCGTTTTCTCTGTAACTATTCTGAATTAAGAGGTAATAAATATCATTCCGGGAAGAGCAAAGTATGCGTACACCAAATAATATAGATAGGTAGCTGAGAAATCCGCAAGAGTGCCAACCCCTCTCATAACCGAATCTGCCGGAGTGTGTTGGAAGTCATGTAGTCGGAAACCGTCGCCCATACATTTGCAAAACAAAACTCTCTTCTCCCTGCTTTCCTTTCGATTCCGTAAGCGAAGTCTAAATGTTCAAAACTACAATATTTTTTAGTAGTAATAATGATAATAACAAGAAGAATGGCATGTAAAGTCAGGACATGTTTACTGCTTCGATTGTTATATTTATCAATTGACCTGTATAATATATTAGTCAAGAGGTATTTTGCACTGTCAGTAAACGGATTCAATAAACAAATAAAATGTTTCTTATTATCGAGAAGAAATATTCAGGTAACTTTAGAATACTGAATCACAAAAAAGAAAACAGAGGTGGGACAGAGAACAGACAATCGCCACAACCATTAAACGCATTAAGAACATTTGCAGTAACCTTGTAACCAGAAAAGAGTTTAGCGCTGTCGTTTTTTTGTTTTTTTTTTTTTTCTAACACGGCATTTGCTTGGACACCCTCGCTGGCTCCCACGAGTTCCAGAAAACCCAAAACCTCCACTCCTTTATTTTATTTTTTTACAGTTTTACCGGAACTTATTTATACACCTCCTTCTTCCAAGGCCACTTACTTAAGTTTTTTTGTTTTTTTCGCGTGACGAAAGAAAGGGAAGTTGGCTCGCGCATAGAAAGCAAGAAACCGAAGTACAGGTATTGTTGCAGTGAGAAGGTTATCCCCAACTGTAAAGAGGACCTGCATCAATCCACCGTAATACGACGCGGTCGAAGCACACTCAAGACACTAGAGGGAGGGACGCTTCCATTGTGATGGCACGAATGCCCAGAACACGCAATCCCAACGATGACGCGCCCCTAGCCGACTCAAATTTCAAGGATAATTTCTTTTTTCTGCCTTTCTTTTTTACATGACGCGCGTGGTTTTTTTTTGTTAGGGTCTATCCGGGAGCTACCAGGATTCTCTCGGAGCTTTTGCATTCTTCTTGAGTGTCGCAGCATTCGCAGTCGAGAAAACGCGAATATGTGCATACATATTTCCTCAAAACCGTACGCATGTCGTGCATTCGAATTAGTATTTGTAAAAGCCATGCTGTATTACTGTAATTGGCGCCGTTTGTCCGGTTAAAACAATGCAGTCTGCATAATAGACTGAGCAGCGTGGAGGTTCACAGAGCTAGAGTAAAATTACGCGCCCAAGGTTAATGCAATGAATGACTCGTTTGGCGAGCAGATTAATTTTGTAGGTTTTACGCAACTGCGCTATGTTTTCGCAGGTCTGTGGGCCCAGCAGAATGAAAAAGCAATGGTGACAGTGGCAGGATGGACATTTCCAATCTCAAGAAGTGTTTGCGTTGATTCATGTTGTCGAATGCGCTTAGCCGCTTACACAAAACTTCGTCAAACATGCCATTCGAAAAAGAAAAAAATGTAACTGCACGGGCGGGAAGCCCTTCATTAAAACGGCTTATACGGGCATCAAAAGATTAACAGTAAAGTTTTATATTGAAATCGTTCGTTTGTTTTTGTACGTATTCCTGGCTACACGACACTTAGAAAATACTAGAACCCCTTGCTAACCGGCTTGAAGAGTAGGACCTGCCCTGACTATCAGAGTCCACTTGTTTTGACATAGAGCAACCCATACTGACTCCTGGAAACGAAGAAAAGAAAAATAAGAGTTTTAAATTGCTCTGACTTGGTGAAAGGTAAACTTTCTTAAAAGGAAAATGATTGCTTCGTTAGACCATCCCGCCATCGCAGCGTCAACCAATGAGTCATCGTGTCCGCAGAAAAGGAAATGTAGACGGTAAAACGGTTTTCTTAGACCTTGAACGTGCACTGCACAGACGTGATGCAAGAAGGCAAAGCTGGCGCGTGTAGGAGAGTCCCCACAGAAATACAAGAAGCAAGCTAGGTGATAAGCGTCTTAAAGCAGGTCTAGTTAAGCGGAAATATTCATAACTAAGCTAAAGACAGCCTTGTTCCTCAAAATCGTTCTATGCAGGAAAAAAAAACGAAACATGAGCATGAAAAGGACAGGAGAGGGCAGGGCACGACGTAATTTTCGAATGAATATTTGAATCGAGGAGAAACGCATACATAAAAAAGACGTGGGCTCACGGAGAACAATGAAGATAAATAGTGAAATCTCGCATGACTCATTTTTTTGCAGATATGATTACACCGGACTGAACGAGGTAACACCCCTGTGAATCACGTGATGTTTCAGTTTTCAGAAGTGTTCCAGTTATTTCCTCTCAAGCGCACTAACAATGACACTGTAACTAAACAACTGCGAAAAGGCGGAACGACAGAACCATCCATGATAAAACAAACCAAAAAACGGGAACTACACCTGTTTTCACCTCAAGAACCGCAGGAAAAAAAGTCCGGCTTTTCGCGGATGATTACTAATATTCACCTTTAGGTGGAGATTTAAGATATATTTAGCAGCATTTTGGAGTGGATACATGTTTTCTTATCAAGGAGTACACGTTTCAAACGCCAAAAGCATCGCCTCTGCCTCCGACAACCAAATCTCGCGAGAACTAATTCGCGCGGCGTATGTACAATGCGCAAAACTTGCTGTTTTCTTGAGGTGAAAACGGGATAGTTACTTGAATTTTTGCTTTTTAACGGTCCGCGGAACCGTTCCAGTTATTTCCTCTCAAGCGCACTAACAATGCGCACCAACTGCGAGAAGGCGGAACGACCAAACCATCCATGATAAAATTAATAAAATAAAAAACGGCGAACTAGTTACTTGACTTTTGCTTTTAAATGGTCACCGTTGAATGGGGCATAAAAAGCTAGGGTTGGTGGAGCTGGGAATCAAACGACCCGTGCACAATCAAGGGCCTATAGATACAGGAAGGTATTGGAGTGTGCTGATTTCCATAAACTTCGACATCCTCATCTTTTCGTAATATCGGAAATGAGGCCGTCCCAACTTCCTCCTTGATGGGAAAACCTCTCTAGCAGTCATTGGAGTCCAGTGTGACCTTGGATGGCATACGATAGTTCTGACACCATTTCCTCGGAGACTTATCTCGCAAGTTCCGCTCCACAAATAACGGCGCGCCAGCTTTTCGACTTGCATACGTTTGAGCTTCGCAATGCATTGAAAGCATAGGCAAATAATAAACTGTTCATTGAGGCCCCCATGGATGTCGCTCGGACCATTCATTATGTATGACTCAATACTGGACATGGGATTTTATTTCAGAGTCTACTAGGCAAAATCGAAAATAGCAATAATATGCCGGAGGAATGGATTAATTTGCAGGTACGCTTACATTGCAATCAGCCTTCACCGAGTCACGGGGGAAGAAGTGCAATGTTTTGCCTCGAGTATTTTCCCTTCATCCTGCTTTTTAAGCGCTAGCTATCACTGTTTCAGATACAAGTTACTTATTTCTAACAACTTATAAAATTAAGCATATGGTCCTGCTATCGGCACACTGCGTACTCCTGCTAATGCGGTTAGGCTACGATAGGAATATGGGAAACAACAACAAAAATGTGAAGGTAAAACCTCGACCACGATCATGATGGTAAAGCCTGAGACTTGGGTGTAAAAGAGCACAAAAGGAAAACTCACCTTCCGTGAATATGAGGTCTAAAGAAGCCGTTCAGGTTGAAAAACCGGCCTTCCCTGGAGCCGCGACCCTCGGAACCCCGACCCTCGAAGTCCCGATCCTCGGTCGCCGGTGGACTCGACTTCCTCCGAGTCATCTTCCTTCTCCAGGCCCGAGGAGCGAACCGCGAGGCAGGCCAGCACGACCAGCCACAGCATCGACGGCCGATACACCAGCATGGCTGAGTTCCGGGCTGTGTCCCCAAACGAATAAAACGAGCACGACCGGTAGGTAGTCCTTCCGCTCGACTGGAAGAGGATCAAACTGGCGTGGTGGGATGCTCCGCGCTCTCGCCGAGGCAACTGACGAGACCGATTCAGGCGTGCCTCCTTTTCAATGCGCCGGACGGGGCGAGGAGGGGCGAGGGGGATACCACGACCAAGGTCGCCCGACGACTGCGCTGAGCGAACCTTCGAGACTCCCTCCCCGTCTGACTCGTCGTCGTCTTGTTGATGCTCGCTGCCGGTCGGGTCCCGTAAGCGTGTAGTACCCGCCAAGAAGAGCTGCCAATGTCGGCCGGGTGCTGATGACCGAATTCACGGTCGACCACAATGGAAGGCGTGCCACATAAAACATGACAGGTCCCGGTAGGCCCCGGAGCCCACAAACAAGAAATATGGATGACGTCATCGTCCTCTTATCGCGCAGTCCTGGTACCGCTTCACCTACCAGTCTAATAGTTGGTCATTCTCGCGCGCAATGCAAAAAATAAGTGACCGAACGGCTGACCTATCCTTGAACCTCGTTCAGGTATCTATCATACCGCGATGATTTATCGTCTCAAATTATAAGACGTCTAGGAGTTTACAGTTGAGATGGAGTGCGAGGTGTGGCGAAGGCTGCGAGGAGGGCGCTAACGGGCAGTTTCGTACAATGAAGCGAGAATGGGCATGCAAATGAGCTCATTCGTGTCTGGAATTTGTTCTATCTTCTGTGTCTATATCTTTAGTAACTGAGAACTTAAGAAGCGAAGGGTGTGGCTTATCATATGCATACTTCGTGATATGTTTATCTGCCTTCTCATTGGCTGATGCCTCAACCTCTTTGGCTGCGGAGCGACCCTTACATGTTCGGTGACTACAAGGTGCAGTCAACGTTTAATCAAAGAAATCTGGAAGATGCGTCACACTTGCTTCCATCACACTAACAGCTCCGAAGAGGCCTCTCATTTCAATCGTCGTCCGAGTGTCGTGTTGTAAGAGAATACCTCGTAGCTGGCGACTCGTAACGATGAGATATTCACGTAAACTAAACTCCGCGATGCGGGAACAGAACACACCCAAAACAATATCAGCTTACGCCGATGAAGCATTTTAGAAAAGTCGCCGATTCGGAAGGTTCTGGTAATGAAAATACGTGAACACGTGCTCGAGCGAGCGCACACCTCCCCGACCAAGGAAGCAATATTCTGCTTGCTCTATTGGGTTGCCTTGACTTATATTAGGCTTGTGGTTTATCTTTTTGCCCCAACTTCGTTCTAAGACGTTTCTTCCCTTTTCTTCCTAATCCGAGCGTTGGTTCATCTTCGGAATCCTGGAACAACGTTCTCTGCCAAGTGGCGCCAGTTTTTTTCCCAAAAAGGTATACTCGTGAGCACAGTCTTTGTTGATCTTGTTCGTTGTACCTCCTTGTCACGTCCTCTGAACGTTGCTGTAAGGAGGTTGTCTTCTTGTTCCTCCTTTTTGGGTAGCACGAAGGGTCTTCTCAGATTGGTTTCAATGTACGCGCTCCCTTTACAACAATAAAAAAGCATCGCGTGCTATTTTTGCAAATTGTGACGTGTCGGATTCCCGGACACGTTCCTAAGACCGCGGCGATTCCTGTGGTCGAGTTGGAACCGAACCGATCTCACCTCATTTCGAGGAATCTGGTTCGGCAGCCCCTGGATAGTACGGCTGACCCCACGGACAGTCCGCGCCGAGCTAGTACCTCTCGACGGAGACTACTGGCCTCAAAGCCAGAGTTGTCTGAACATGTCGTATGGAAATCGTAAACAATACCAGAAGCAAAAAGAGTTAATAAAAAATTTTAAGACAAGTTCTTGTACTTGTCATATTCGCGTTTGTCTTCGTTTTTTGTGTTTTTTTTTGACAAAATTGTGTTGTAATTATTTATCTTTTACTATCGCGACCTTGTCCCTTTTTGCCTTTGTTACTAAGTATATATGATTAAAATCAATTTCCCCGCCCGGTCGTATAAAAAAACGATTCTGAGCAGAAAACATTCAAAATATGTGCTAAGTATTATAAAAATAGAAGCTCCGAGATACACTACACTTCTGATATGCTATACAGTCACCTCTGCGCTACGTTGTTAAGGTTGCAAAGCTTTCAACCCTCATATAAGCTGACGCTTTGATTCTCTGGGTTTATTTTAGTCCCTCATCAACCTATAAAATAAATTTGTCAAATTCCAAGGGACCTTGACGTAGTACATCTGTTATAAAGACTAAGATAAATCACGAAACTAAAAATATGCTGTTTTCTTAATAATTTTTAGGAGTATTCGCTTGCACTTATATCTGATACTCAAAAAAATGTCAATATGAGAATGGCAAGGGTGTACTTAAGTTGAACAAGCGTCCGTTTCTGTTGATTTTATACGAGGTGTGGCTATTGAATAACAAAACTCATCTTTAAAAAATATTATAAAAAATTACACAATTGGATTATGAACCAACTGGCCCAAATTGCCACTTAAAGGCAGTTTATTTATGCGCTCCTTTCCCCTACCTAATCGTCCCTGTGTTCTTTGACGCTTATCTACGTGACCAACTGACCCACAATTGCCACTTTAATATAATTGTAATGTTCTCTCCAGTGTACTCCACTGTCCCTGTTCCTACACCGCTTCACGCGAATCTTCGATTGCTGAAAGCAGTGCTGTAGGTCATCGAGTGATAAGCCCTTCATGAGCTCCGTCGCTCTTGCCTTCTCAGCATAAACGGACTCGAACCATGTTCCTTTCAACTCAGACTGGATCTTGGGCTTTGAGAGTCCGATGGGGCCAGGTCAGGTGAGTACGGCGGATGTTCCAACACAGTGATGCTATGCTGAGCCAGGAACGACATGACTGACAAGGCTTTGTGAGCTGGTGCGTTGTCTCGATGAAGGATTTATGAATTGTTCCTCAACATTTCAGGCCTCTTTCTTCTAACCCGTTCTCTAAGAGTTTGTAAGACACCCTTGTGGTAGTTGCCTTGGTCAATTGTCTTTCCTTCGGGCACCCAAACCACGTGGACAATGCCCTTGATATCGAAAAATACAATCATCACTGCATTGAACTTGGACTTGGTCTGCCGCGACTTTTTCTGCATTGATGAACTGGGACTCTTCCAATGGATTGATTAGCGTTTGATTTATGTATTGTACGTAAAAAGAAAAAGATTATTCCCATGTTTTCACGCAGTTCTTTTTTTAAGCTTGGATCATTTTCAGTGTTTTGAAGAATATCTACATGAAATGGTCATTCGAATTTACTTTTGTTCAGGAGTGAGAAATCTCGGCACTATTTTCGAACGCATTTTTCTCACGTCAAAATTGTCGTGAACAATTTGTCCAACAACCTCTTCGTCGATTTCGAGTAACTCGGCAACAACGCGGATATTCAAGCGCCGATCTTTTCGGATGATTTGGCTGACTTTCTCAATGTTGTCATCCGTTTTTGATGTCCTGGGACAACCGGGGCCCGGATCGACCTCGACCTCTGCCCTATATCTTCTATAAATCTTAAAGCCACTCAAAACTCTACGACGAGACAGACAAGGATCCCCATAAACGTTTTGTAACATTTCGCGCGTTTACGTAGCAGTTTTATCAAGTTTAACTAAGAACCTCAAATTGATTTGTTGCTCCAGGTTTAAAAGCAGCAATATTCCGCCAGAGTGAGCAAGTACTCTCATCTTCTAATAAACGCTGGCGCCAGGCTGCCGGCCGCCTGACCTTGAAACTTTTATATGTTGCCTAGAAGATAATAATGAACAATACAGCATACCTTCTTGATAGGTTGAAAGGGAAGTAAAACAAAAATCAGTCTCGTTATTTAATAGTCACACCTTATTTAGGAGAAAAATAAGCCCCGCATTTTGACACGAGGCTCAAGCTTTCTGATAAATGCGACGACCAGCCGTTTACGACGTGACGTCATATTTCCATGTAAAGCGAGCTTCGTTCGTAATAAATGTAATTTTCTTTGATGAGCAAAACAAATAGGCCTTTGCTTTATAACGACGTGAAAGCAATCTAGAGAGCAAAAAAAACGATATGTTATCGGACAGAGAACAGCGTTTGCCGGGGCCGACAACCAATGCCAAGTGAGGATTCACTGAGCCGATGTAATTATGAATGTCGCAGTCTTTTGTGAAACCTGAGTTTTGAGTTGTTTCTCGAACCTTCCAACTTCTAAAAAAACAAAATGTCGACGCAGTTCGACTTTTCCTAAATTTTTTGGCCTAGAAATCGGGCACGCTGTCTATGAGTCAAACTCGCGTCGACTTATGGGCAGTGTGCCCCACTTCTACACAAACAATTTCGAGTTTTGGTACGTTTTTACTTTTTACATTATATAATTAGGCAATGATACGTACACTGCGCGACACTGTTAGACTTTGGCGCTTTTGCGCGATTTTACTTACTGGAGGGTATGAAAGTTTATCACTCGCGTTAATACACAAACTAGCACTGCACCACCAGAGTAGTTGTCATTTCATTTTCATTTCTTTATTTCTTTTTCGCTCACTGTGAGGGGGTGCAGAGACTAAAGGCGCGATGCTCGATCATCTGTGAACCCTAGCTCCCTCGTCTTTTCCGGTGCTCCGGAAAATAAAGCTTCAGCTGATGACCCTGTGTCTGTGCCACTTCTCGTTTCTCGAACTTCGTCAAATCAGAGCTGTTCTCGCCCTTCGTCTATTTACTAAGCCGGTCAACTTAACCGACTTTATCGAAAAGACCACTACATCGGCGATAGTAATTACAATGATGGCCCCAAATTCAGCGTCTGAGATATAGCACCTTCGAAGCTACTATATACTCCGTTTCACGTTCGACCGCTGTCGACGGTTAGTCATTTCCATCGAATGACATTAACTGATCGGCCAATCAGCGCCCTCCACTCCTGTCGCGGCGCGGTCGACGATCATTTAATGTCATTTGATAGAAATGACATTTAACGTTGTCACGTGGTAGGGTGTAACGCGTACCTACGTATAGAAATTAGAATAGATGTTCTTTATTGGAAGCCAACGTCATCGCGCAACGCGGAGCCTCGTTCATCGACGCAACGTCGCGGAGCGAGCGGACGTCCCCGAAATTCGAGCCGTTGTTTGGGCAGCGTGCCAGTTGCCGGCATTATCCATCGTCTGCTGCGACAGCCGCTAATTAGGTTGGCTCGCACGGAACGTTCTGGAACCTCCGGCGGGAGCTCGACAATGTAAACATTTCGATTCAAATCCGCGTTTATTTAGGAACTGAAGAATGGGTTCCCCCATTTACCTGCACCGCGGCTATACTACAAACTCGAGGAAGGGACGGGACGGTATACGGCTTGCACGTGACGTCATTCAAAGAGCGCTCCGATGACCGCCAGAGAAGAGGGGAAGAAGGAGCTCCCCTCTTACCAGGATCTTCCTTTGTGCCTCTCGGATTCGCACAGGCGTCGCTATTCTCCTCCCAGAAGATTATATTAAATTAACCCGTCACTCAAAATTCTTACAAAAGCAGCTTCCCTCTCCTCCTCTTACATGGTGGTCAAAAGTATGCGATGTGACGTCCGTGCGAGCCATGTATACAGTGAAGAATGCGCCTAGAAATTGCGATAGCTTACATAATTAAAGATTATGATTCCTTGGCCAACACCACCTATAGATTCATCCCGTTCGTTAGCACCTGGACGTTGTCCCAACGCGAGATCGAGCGTAGACACAGGCACGGGTGCTGCGTGTCAGGCTTCCTGACAATACACCGAGAGGTCGCTCGGCGTTCGGCTGGGATCCAATGCGGAACGCAAGTTCGTCTCCTTCTTGTACGGGTTGCGATGATGTCAGAACGCTGAGCTCTGATTGGCTGATTGAAAAAATATAGTGGGTACACTTGGAGGCATGTAGCATTGAGGTCTACCCACTGTATCGTGATTGTAAAATTCAGCATCGTCACGATGCATGTACGCTACGCCGCTTGCAATCTCTCGTTTTGCTTTGCCTTCCCCTCTTCCTTCACCCTTTCCCCTACACGTTATAAAAGCGATAACTGAATAAACCGAGATGTTTTTGTTGCCCGCAATCAGCTCGTTTGTATCAGTTCTGTCCCAGACACGAAACATGGTGTCAGAAGTGCCTAAGCATGCAACCCGCCAGTGAACAAGGAAGCGCCGGCTGCTGCGGCGGAAGAAGCGGCATGGAATTTTTGAAGCCACCGGACTGCCTGCAGCTGAGTGGCGACATAGCAAAGAACTGGAGACTTTTCAAACAAAAGTTTGAGCTGTTTGTGACTGCTTCAGCACCAGACGGGAAACCGCTACCAGCACCCACGAAGACTGCGCTTCTGCTAAGCGTAGCTGGGGACGACGCCTTGGAGGTCTACAACAACTTCGCCTTCGGTACGGGAGAGGACCGGCAGGATTACGCCACCATCGTGGGCAAGTTTGACGGATACTTCGCAGCCCAGTTAAACGAGGTACATGAACGCTACCTGTTTCGCCGACGTGTACAAGCGCAAGGTGAGCCGGTAGAGCAGTTTATCAGAGACCTCAGGCAGCTGGCGCAGTCATGCAACTTCAGCACAATGACGGACTCGATGATACGAGACCAAATTGTCTTTGGAACAAACAACGACAAAGTCCGAGAGAAGTTGCTGCGCGATAACACGCTTACCTTGGTCAAGGCCGAACAAACATGCAAGGCGGCAGAAGTGACCGCTGCACAGAACGAGCGGTGGGCAAGAGAGCAACATATTGACGCAGTAAAGACTCCGTTAGCCAGAGATGACGCCAGAGCGCAAGAACGACACATCGACGCCACGAAGACGCAGTCGAGCAACAACGAGCCACATGAAGTGTTCCAGTGCCGTAGATGTGGCCGAAGGCATGGCCCCCGAAACTGTCCTGCGTTCGGGCGCACTTGTCGAAGATGCGGAGGCAAGAATCATTTTGCGGTACGCTGTAAAAACAACAAGCAAGTTGCCGAAATCAACAGCGGTGAAAACAAAACCAGCGACGAAGATTTCGAGATTCTCGACGTCTGGGTAAACGGGGTTGAGCGCCATCGGGACTGGATGGTACAAGCACAAGTGGCAAACAAAATGCTCGAACTGAAAGTGGACACCGGTGCTCAGGCCAGTCTCTTGCCGTACGGCATGTACAAGAAGTTGCATCCAAGGATGCAGCTGAGAGCTAGCAACTCCGTGCTGCGTTCATACGACGGAGGAATCATCAAGCATCTAGGAGTGGCAACTTTGAAGGCCACCATATCCAACAGATCGGCTAGCATCGACTTTTTTGTTGTAAAAAAGGGACGCCAAGCAATACTGGGCCTTCACGCCAGTGAACTACTTGGACTCTTCACTCGCTCGGTCAACGCCGTGGTGACAAATAACAGTGAACAAGTGCTCAAAACGTTTCCCCAAGTTTTCACCGGAACTGGGTGCCTTCACCGCCAATACAGCATGGTGCTGCAGGAAGGTGCCGTTCCCGTCATCCAGAGGACCCGGCGTGTGCCGCAAGCCTTACAAGAGCCACTTCGTCAGGAACTCGACCGAATGACGAAGGCCGGCATTGTCACCAGAGTCGAAGAGCCCACGGACTGGGTGAGTCCCTTAGTAATTGTAACTAAGAAGAATGGCGATCTGAGAGTGTGCATGGACCCGAGGAAAATCAATGAATGCCTGAAGCGCGAACATTATGAAATGCCGCGCCGTGAAGACATCGAAGCAGAGATCGCGGGAGCAAAATACTTTTCTCGTTTAGACGCAAATTCAGGGTTCCACCAAATTCCGCTTGACGAAGAAACTTCGAAAATCTGCACATTCACGACTCCTTTTGGTCGCTATCGTTTCTTGCGATTGCCGTTTGGAATCTCGTCCGCCTCGGAAGTGTTTCAAAAAACCCTGAGTCAGATTTTTGACGCGTTGGCGGGCGTACGCGTATATGTCGACGACATTTTGATATGGGCGGCCACGCGACGGGAACACGATGAAAGGCTCGAGGCGGTCCTGGAAGCTGCGCGCAGTGCAGGCCTTACGCTTAACGCTGAAAAATGCGAAATAGGCGTCACTCAAATTTCCTTTTTGGGTGACGTGATATCCGAAGGAGGCATACGACCAAGCTCCACCACTGTGAGGGCCGTCACTGACATGCCAGCACCCACGGACAAGCTAGGAGTGCAGCGAATGCTAGGCGTAGTGAACTACTTCGGAAAGTTTGTGCCTGCACTTGCCGAGAAAACGCAACTCATGCGGCAGCTGATAAAGAAAGACGCGCTATTCGAGTGGAGCGAAAACCACGCAAAGGAATGGAACCAGCTTTGCAAATACCTCAGCGCGGAGCCTGTGTTGGCCATTTTCGACCCTAAGCGAGAGACCAAGATAACAGCGGATGCTTCCCGGAACGGCATAGGGGCAGCCCTTATGCAGCGTCATGGTGATTCATGGAGGCCAATTGCTTACGCCTCACGCGTGCTGACAGACGCCCAAACAAGGTACTCGCAGATTGAAAAAGAGGCGATGGCGGTGGTGTGGGGTTGTGAAAAATTTCATTACTTTGTTTACGGACGCAAGGTGATTCTTGAAACCGATCATCGCCCGCTGATAGCAATCTCTAAGAAAGCTATCGGCGATATGCCGCCACGGCTCCAGCGTTTCTTCCTTCGCCTGCTCAAGTACGATTTCCACTTGCAGTTCACTCCAGGAAAACAGTTGGTGCTGGCTGACATGCTGTCGCGGGCTCCGATCAGCTCTCCCAACGAGGACGAAGCGAACGAAGACGTGGAAGTACATGCCGTGAGTGTTGCTGCGTCACTGGTCAGCGAGGCGACTCAAGGGCGGTTGGCAAGAGAGACGAGCAATGACAGGTATTTAAAGAGGGTAATCGAATGCCTGGAAGCTCACCGGCCAATCGAGGGACAACTTAGACCCTTCTCAGAGGAATTATCAGTGGTGAACGAGCTGTTGTTCAAAGGTTGCAAGGTTGTTATCCCCGAAAGCATGCGTCCGGAAATACTGCGACGTATACATGACGGGCACATGGGACTGACGAAGTGCAAGTCACGAGCCCGTCGCATTGTGTTTTGGCCGGGTTTGAATGAAGACATCGACAACCTGATTAGAAAATGCGCAGTGTGTAGAAAATACGCCTACAAACAACCCAGCGAGCCCCTCATGATGCGTCCTGTTCCGAAGCACGCATGGTACAGGGTCGGTGCCGACATTTTTGAGTATGCCCGGAAGTCATACCTGTGCGTGTACGACGCGTTGTCAAACTTTCCAGAAGTAGAACTCCTGCATAATACGTCATCCGCTACAGTTATTGATAAACTGAGTGCCATGTTCGCCAGATATGGCATACCAGTAGAAGTGTGTACAGACAATGGGCCACAATTCTCCAGCCGAGAATTTGCCACCTTTGCAAAGGACTACGATTTCAAACATACAACTTCAAGCCCACGGTTTCCCCGCTCGAACGGCCTAGCGGAAAAAGGTGTACAAATCGTCAAGAGAATACTAAAAAAAACAACAGAAGGGAAAAACGATTTCTGGCTTGGACTGCTCAGTTACAGGTCCAGTCCCCTGGAAGGCGGCAAGTCTCCGGGAGAGCTGCTCCAAGGTCGGCGGCTGCGGACACCATTACCGGACTTCAACGAGACGCCACCTACAGTTGTGCTGAAGCATCAGCAGACACAACCGGTGAGACGGCATCTTCCACCGTTGCAAGAAGGAGCAGCCGTCCGCATCCAGGGCGACACGTGGGCGACGAAGGCCAAGGTGATCAAGAGGACACGCCCTAGGTCTTACCAGGTCGCTACAGAAGACGGCAAGGTGTTACGACGAAACCGCCAGCATTTGTTAGCAACGAAAGAACTTTTTGACAGCTCCGACGATGACTCGGCTGATGAAGCAAGCGCGAACGAAGGTGCACCCGAGCAACTTCAGCCACCCGCTGGCAGCCCGTCCACGGCCACAGCAGTGTTAAGAAGATCTTCACGCAACAGAAGAGCACCACAGCGGCTGGGCTACGATGAAAACTTCGCGCAGAGCTTATGAAACATGTCCTTTGTTTTTGTTAACTCCTTCAAAAAAAAAAAAAAAAAAAAAAGGAAGTTGTATCGTGATTGTAAAATTCAGCATCGTCACGATGCATGTACGCTACGCCGCTTGCAATCTCTCGTTTTGCTTTGCCTTCCCCTCTTCCTTCACCCTTTCCCCTACACGTTATAAAAGCGATAACTGAATAAACCGAGATGTTTTTTGTTGCCCGCAATCAGCTCGTTTGTATCAGTTCTGTCCCAGACACGAAAC